>JAUYWI010082253.1:0-13068 GCA_034780595.1 Parotoplana pacifica
AGTCTTGTGGGATGTGACCAGTTTGGTAGATATCGTTGCACAATTTAACTATAATTTCAATTGACATGTTGTCTAGAACTTTGAGACATTTTGACGGGATTTCATCTATACCGGGTGCTTTTTTGTCTTTCATCATTTGGATTGCTTTCATGACTTCTTCCCTTGTGATATTGGGTCCTGTTGTGTTGGTGTATTGTTCTCTCTCTTTTCGATTTTATTACACCAGAATTATTGAGCACAAATCTATAGAAACATATCTAGTAGCTGGTAAAAAGAAAACTTTATTTAAACTATTTTGTTTAAAATCGCAAAACCAGAAATCTACACAAATTGACTTCAATATCAAATTGCAAATTATTTAAGATATCACGAAGTTTACTGTATTAATTAATAATTTAAAAAAGAAAAAGAAAACAACAACTGTACATAAACAAATACCAGATAAATATAAATCAATGAAGATCATAATGCATTTTCCATTATCACTGTCTCGCATGCCAATCTCTGACATTTAACTGTCATATCAAATGCAGTCCCTGTGTGATATCAATATCTACCTATATTCGTCATCCCAAGAGTGCTATATTATAAAGACAAAATTCCACTGTTTTAAGGTTGCACAAACCAAAAATCTAAATTAGATGGCATGGAACATCAATTTTATTTCAAAACATGCGTATGAACAATAAATTCTTATAATGAATATTACGTAACAGCCTTACCTAGTTGAAATTTTCATTTAAAGACTTCTTATAAATACCAGACCTCTCTACCTATTAAGGTACCAACAGAGAAAAAGAACTACACCATCACAATATTTGTTCATAACGATATTTATTCATATATTATGAATTATCATTTATTGTTTGAATTGTCAAATTTTGATCTATTTAGGCATGTAAATCATAAAAAAGAATAAAATCTGGCATGTTTCAATGGGGGAATACAAGAAACGCTACTTCTTAGAAGCACAAAATAATAACTTTAGCATAGTGTTATTTCTACTTAATTTAGTTTTCAATTACCAAATATTTTATATTTTGAGGTAACTAGGTCAAAGTTTTGGGCAATAAATGTTAGACAATGTCGAAATAATACAAGGCAGTTGTTTAAAAAGTTAAAAAATATATACTTATAAAAATAACAAATTGCCATAAAAACAATACAACTGTTTATCTTTTTATGTATAAAACAACTATTAATAGAAATTTTTCGCTTTGCATGAACTAGTAGAATTCAAAACCGAGCCATTTCGTGTATAATTCAAGGTATTGGGATTTTATTCTTATATTTGTACTTGCAAGGCAAAATAAATCTCTTTTTAATATTTCAAATAATTCGATAATACGTAGTACTATATCCACAGCTTAAACACTGGCACAACAAGAGATCAAAGGGCCATCACTACTACACAGAGGAAAATAATAATTCAATAATCTCTTTTATCAAACACAACCAACAAAGTTAACTTTTGATAAAAACTGAATTTCCATAGAAATTTTCTTCTATAATGTTGAATAAATACCCGACAAGGTACCTGTCTTCTATAAAGATACTAAAAAAAACAGTATTATGTGTAATAACATAGTTCTGTTGAAATATCCAAACTAACCGCCAACGACAAAGGACCACGATCATGTTGCACGACAAAAAACTCGATATACACATTACAAACACATAACAAATTGTGTTTCTTTTTTTATAAAAAGTTGTTGAGTTTTGACAAAATACTACTTACCTTGGAATCTGCACTGGGAGGAATACGTATCTCCACTTTGCTACCAGTATCGTGATCCGTGGCTTGGATATGTACAATCCTGCGCCCAACATTGAAGTCCTCTGACACTCGTACAATGTATTCTGGTTGATCAAATGTGGGAGAATTGTCATTAACATCCAAAATTTTCACCCTGATGGCCAGGCTAGAGGAACGTGGCGGCGAACCTCCGTCAACAGCAGTCAATTTGAATTCTAGGTAGGGTGTATGCTCGTGGTCAAAGCGTTTTAGAGATTTGAGTTGCGGCTGTGATACACTGGAGGCAGAAGAGGTTCCTGATCGTAATGGTGGTTGCACTAATTCGAAAGCAGAAGCATTTTTACCCTAAGAAAAGATGAAAAATTGCTTGTTACATGCATTTGTTGGAAAGCTAAGTTACAAACTGGATTTTTTAACCTTTCATCAATAATGTGTATGCGAGAAGGGGGGGGGGTACACTCCATAGTAATAAACTATATTCATACATTTAAAAAAACATCACTGATACCAAATTTGATTTCAATCGGTTTAAGAGTTTTCGAGCAGTTTCCGATTTTCATCAGGTGGTATTATCCTTCTCTTTCTCTCTGTAACCATGATGGATTAAAACTGCAAATTTAAATTTACTGACGCCCAATATAGAAATCAATTTATTTTTTTACAATTTCTGCAATTAACATAATACATGTAGATATACGTAGCCTATACCCTGTTTCTTATTACAAATAAATAGAGTTCATGCATTACAAATTCTATTCACATTTAGAATGAGACAAACTATTTGGCAATCTAAAAAACTACAATTTAGTTTTACAAAGATATTGAATAATAAAAACAATTACAATTTCTATGGAATTACTTACCATTAATTTCTATATACTTAAACATAGAGAATATTCTTTTATCTTTGCTACCGAAGTATTATCTTAAAATAACAATTAACTAACTAAAAATGTTATGCTAAAGAGGAACACAGCAATAATATAAGCTACACAATTTGGAAATCAGTTGATGCTACATTTGTCTAGAAATACATGAATGCATGTTCTTTGTTGTTATATGAAAAACCTAGTAATCCCTAATTAATGTGCCAGTGGGTTGTTAATTCAAACGTTAACAATTAGTTGTCAAATTTCTAAATTGAAATTCGCAAACGCATCATTTTTATAATTCAGTAATTAACTATGTACATGAAATACTTGGAAGAGTTTTATTTTTCAAAGTAAGTGCACAGAAAAATCGAACAAACTAATGAATTTCTGTATGATAAAGCATAGCTGCCACCTAATCGCATTAGTAACCATTCCCCCTTTCCCTCGTAAAAAATATAAAAATCGAAATCTATTTTGTTTGATAATTTAACTAATATGAGAATAAACTAAAATGCTCATTTACAGTTAAATCATTGTTTTGTGGGCAATTAGTGGCATTGTTTTTTCAGTTTTAATTTTATCAAAAACATAAAAATAACAGTTAACAGTCAGCTTTTTTGGGGATAGATGAAAATATCCATTAACATCTATTTTTCATCTAGCTAATTCGAAATCTATCGGTACAGATTAAATACTAAATAATATATTTAACAAATCCACATTTATAAACAGATAATATCACCAACTAAAATAAATATAAACGAGCAAGTAAGCACTAGCATAATCAAATCAAATGAAACAATAGCAAACTAATTAAATATGTCTCAGCTATTTTAGTGGTACTACTATGGTCACATACAAACAAACAACTTAAAAAAGATATCCATTAGTTTAATAAAATATTATTGATATCAAAAGAAACATTAGCCTTTCAATGAATGTTATAGTGGTAAAGTCATTTTTACTGATATCTGCCTAAACCTACTTTCATTTCTAGGGAATGTTTAATTCTATAATTTCTTACTGATCTTTTGATGTTTCACCAAGATACAGATGAATATATTTTTGAGTTTAATAACCTCGAAAAATATATTCTATAGTTGGTAACCATCTACAAAAATCAACAGTCTTCATGTAAAAAATAATGCTTACTTTTTTAGCAAGCTTATAAAATAATGTGATATTCAGTGATATCCAAAGTGAACTAATTTCATGTAAAATACTATGCTAAAATATAAAACTTTCGAAATTTTGTTCAATCTCAGTCAAACAAAGCTTTAAAACAGTGTTCAGATTTCCAACTCTAATCTTTAATCTAGATATTATATGCATTTATTTCAACAGAATCAGGAAATCCTGACATAATTTATTTAATTGGAATTGATAAGGAGTGTATTATACAAAAATACAAACACACAAACCAGAAAGCTAGGCATCCAAATTCTCCGGTTTTTCGTTCAGTAAGATTCAAACTCTACTACCAGCATGTTTAAAACCAAACTGTACTTTATGCAACAGTATAAAAACTGACATATCGCAAAATTACACACCATCAGCAGGTCTTTGTAGTACGGTACTCTACCCGGTACCTACATAACAAAAGCAGGTTGTTATACATCAAGCCTCGGAAAATAAGAGGATTAAATTTACAGATGCAATATGGAAGCTTAAAACAAATCTTAGAGTCTCAAATATTTTACAATCTTAAAGAAAGAATTAGGACTTCTCACTCTTCCTCTCAGCTGTTCATGTTAAAACAGAAACATATATGACTGATCATAGGTAGGCAGACATGTAGTTCTATTCCTCCATGGTAGGCAGATAGGAATTGCAAATAAAACAACAACATATATCTATGTACGGTCCCATCCCACAGAACTAGTATAGTAGTTCTGTGTCTCATCCATGTGTAGATTGTAAGTTTGGTATATAAATCAGATGACAAACAGATTATTAACCTACGACTCGACTATGTAGAGTGATATCTTTTATTATTTTCTAGAAGTTAAAAAACAAAAGACAGCAACAGGTATGTAGGATAGTTGAATAAACTATTATATGAACAAATACTGTTTAAATTATTTTATTAAATAACCTCCAATTTTAAACATTAAGGGTGGTAGAGCGATGTTTCGTTTTAACATCATATAATAGTCTACTCAACTATACTAGATATTGCTGCCTTCTTTGTTTTTTTAAATATCATAAGGTATAATAAAATTTAAAGTAAATTATAGCAGGTACAATTTTACATTATATTAAATAATCAATTAAGGTATAAGCAAAGATTTTGATTCTAATCAAAATCTTTCTGTATAAATTATCTACAAGGCCATCTTTGCTTTATTAAAAATCCTGACATTTTACTAAATAGTTATGTCCTAAGAAGAGGCCTAATATTCAAAGGGCCTCAAACAGCTTTATTATCTTTAAAAAATTAAGTATGAGTATTAGACATTGATTCAGACAGTCTTAGCTGGTTGCTAAAAATTAATAACTCCTACATTGTTATATGTTTTTAAAATGCTACAATTACAGAGTTCATTTATCAAACCAATATTTGACTCACAGAGAGATTGTAATGAACAATGGCATTCTTTCCATTGTCAGCATCGGTGGCAGCAGGCAATTTTTTCATCGAACCCTCCGATTCATTTTCATTCAGCTGTACTTCAAAGGTAGTTCTATGGAAGTCGGGACTGTTATCATTGATGTCCTCCAAAGCCACCTTGATAGTCACCCTATCATCACTAAACCAGAGAACCACGCTGAGCTGGCAAACGCCATGGGATTGTATTGGATCAGTGTCGTCGTTACACTTACAATTATCCACCAATTTTTCACGGTCAATAATTGCGGAAGTGACAAGGGTGAGTGCAGAATGAATAGATTGAACTCTAAAGTAGGATGAGCATCCGTGCAAATCCACTGATGGGGTGAGAGATGACCGAGAGTCATATTGTGGAATTGATGTGAGCGGACAAACCGTAGTTCCGGAATTAGATTGTTCTTTGACTTTACAGTGAGTATTTGTAGTGGTTGTGGTATCCATGACCAAAGAGAAAATGAGACAAACATAAAGGGACACCAAGGATTCAGACATGGTCTAAAATGTAAATAAAGTACAACTGTTTGAGTACACATAAACAATAGGCATTTATCTACAGTTTCAATAAAATGATAACACAAGTTGGAAATGTATACTTTACCGAGTATTATTAAAACAATCTACAGATCATTTTTAATTTGTGTATTCTTTTTATATTTCAATATTAAATATTAAATACAGCCATTTCATAATTAGAAAATTGAAGATGTTGCTCACACATTGCTAAAGTATTGTACTGACAATAACGTGATATTATGAACATATTGTGGCTATAATATGTAGATCTCTTTGTTTCTACTCGTATAAGTAAGTGCCTAACTAAAGGGACATAAGTTATTAGTACATGACCTATTAACTGGTTTTGACAAATGAATCTATAAAGGATCTTCTAGTTTCGTTACTATTCTACTAAAATTGTTACGGGTACTTTTTTATATAAAAAAAATAATTAGATGCAATTTTTATGTTTTTGATACAGAAAGAATCAAATTTGACTCGATGTTCCCCATTATAAAATGCATAAGTTTGATTGTTATGTTAATAAATTATTCATAAATATTACAATCTTGATATAGACGATACAAATTATGTGTGTATCAAAAATGTAAAACACAGGATGTAGTTAAATACATAGAGACTGGGTCAGATAAAAATTGTTAGATTTAAAAAACATTTTTAATAAATGGATTAAAATCTTAACTACTGATAATAAACACATCCGTACAAACACTGATTTATCGTCTTAACGCTAGCTCTGTTGAACTACTTATTGTATCGAATTAATTCTCCAAACCTAAATGTTAGACTAGCACCTACTATTACTTTTAAATATATGTATAATATGTTTAAAATAGTTACGTATATTATGTGATAAATAATTTCCGATCCAAATAAAACCATTAATCAACCACATAGAATTTAAAATATCAGACTCATAATCTGGATACATAATAAGGAAAACAGACAAGCATGATACATATATAGTCTATGGGCATAATATATTATTGTATATATACGGATTATACAAGTTTACTGAACTGTCAGTTTTCTATGTTAGATTATAAACTATATCTTTTGATTAAACACGATTTGTTTACGGAATTGTATAAAGATAAACAACTTTATGATTTAGCTTAGATTAATATGGACATGGCTATCTAAGATCCATAAATACCATCACATGTATGAATCAAGACAGATATCCTTCATCAACAAAGATATTAAATTTACCTGCTTGAAATTATTTATGCAAATAGATAATATGCTGGCTGAAATCATGAATACTGTAGGATTGAAGTAAATATTCATTTATTAATGATACATATACCTACGAGTACAAAAAATACAATAAAACAAGTATGGAATTAAGTTTTTTTCAGAAAATAAATTATAAGATATGTAATATGGATGTAGCTACTAAAATAATTGAAAAAATCTACACGCGTCTTACGCACAAAAATAATCTACAACAAATGATTATTAATATTTTGTAATTTTGTTAAGACTACGGAAACAACACCAATACGGAAATTGATATAATAATCTAAATGGAAGCAACACAAATCTCTAGTAGGTATTCGGAAATGCATATATAAATATATATAACTTTTAATTGCAATTTTCTTTTTCCTTAATATGTGTTGATATTTGTCAGCTAATATTGTTTACAAGATTTTGACAAATTTTACAGAAGCGGAAATTGAGTAATTAATCTTACAAGTTTTAGATTTCCTTACTCTGTATGTACCTACCATGATATAATAAATAACAATCAAAACGTTCTTAAAAAAACAAATCGATGGATATTAGGAAGCAATGGTAAAACCAAGAAGTAGGTAAGGAATATTACTGTCGTTTCTGGTGAAACAAAGCACGATTTTTCACCGAGCAAAACATTAAGCTACATTAATTTTAATAGTGGAAATGTTTCAATTGTAATAGCGAAGAATTTGAAATATTAAACGTAAATGATTATTCATTACTTAATGTGCTGGACGAACTGGCTCATTTAAAGAAATTGTATAATACATACATATATGTCTAATTATTATATCCTACGCAGAGCAGTCCATTAAATTGACAAATTAAGATTTCTGACCAAGACATCATATCCATTGTTTTGCTGAGATTCAAATAAATCACAGTCTGATGCAAATGAAACTCAATTATCCGTGGACAAAATTAGGAAATTATAACAGAAATTGGGTTGAGTATTCAGACTAGCGATTTTAGTGACGAAATTAAGTTATAAATATGATCTATAAAACTTTAGTCATTTATTTTCCATCACAATACGTACCGGGTATACCGCTCTATATTAATATCTACAAAAAGGCTGTTATAGGAATAATTAGGAAGAGTCACAAAACTGTGTAATTTTATAAAAGAAAGTTGTAGAGCATGGGAGTAAAATTAATCAATATACACAAAACGTTATCAATTTTGCAACAACATTTAAAGTCAAATTAGATTAAACTGTGTACCTACATTCAATATTTAGACTAAATTTACAACCAATAGACAATCGACTTTTCAGAAAATCAATGATACTATACAAACTAGATAACTGTCAGATACATTTTTGGCCAAAGACATTGATTGAACTGCTAGCTGACTCTACATAAAGCTATCAAAAATTTAATTTTGCGAAATTCACCATTGTAGTGAATAGGGTTTTGTCGAAAATTTGTCATTTTTAGAGTTTAATTAAATTCCTACTTTAAATTAATTTATTTTCAAAAATTAAAATACAAACCTAAACAATGTTCTTAGTACCTATATTTGCAACAATCTATCAACTAGAATGAGGAGGAATTGCGTAGGTATTAATTGTATTACAACCATTTTTAAACAAACAAGCAACTATCCTACCGAACTATCTGGCTACCTTCGTACTTAATTACGTGAAGATTTGTCAAATTGGATTACTTATAAACTTTTTGTGATCTGATTGAAGCGGCCACAAACTTTTGAAAATATCACTTTCGAAAACAGCTACTAAAATAAATACGACTGTATGATGTATTGGTTTAAACAAGGAACTGGAAGTATGTTCAATTTCCTTGGTTTGAATGGCCTTAGTAAATTTGTTGGAACACAAAAATAATCTTACTAACTAAGAATCTTGCCCCGCCAGATATAGATGACTCAATGAATAACTCATATTAGATTTGTAAAAAATTATCAACCAATTCGTTTAGTTACTCTAACCCTTTCTTTCGTGAATGTTTATCTGGGCATTTTAAAATGTGCAAAATCTGAATTAAAACAGAAATTTATCTGAACCGAAAATTATATACAGAAACGTGATTGTACCATACTACTGTTTTGAAAGAGAAACTCGTTGATTTTAAATATTTATTATCAATAAATCGTTGAAAAATTTAACCAGAGTTATTTTTTAGGGATGTATGAAATGTGGAAATATACATCAGATCAATGATGAGCAAAGTACAACTGGCATGGTGTATGTATGATTTTTTTTACTCAAAACCCACAGACGAAGAGTATAAATAGGTTGATCAAGATAGCTATTTTGAAGAACAGTGGTCTTGTTTTCACTGAAGGTTTTCTTTATACACACATAGTACATTATACACAAAAGAAAATAATTACCGAATTTTAATAAAGTTCTATGAAAAATCCAAACAGTCATGAACATACCTAATGTATAAGCTGAGACCTACGTAATAATCATGTAGGTAACAAATTTCACCTTATGAAATGCGAAAAAATTAATATTTAAAAACACACACCATATTTATATTACATGTCAATTCATGAGAAACATGTGCAATATGACATTGCCTATACGAGAAACTCAAATTTCAATTAATTATGGATTTTAAAATATAAAGTTCAAAAGAATGGTACCAAAATCCGGCATAGTAGTCACTGTCAAGTTACCCTCTTCAAAATTTGTAGATATCTGTTTATAAATACAACTACTGAATATGAATTAGAAAATTTACCTACGCATCTCTGGGAATACATTTTCAGTTCTGGATATATAATTAAAATAAGCCAATACAAACAAAACAATTAAAAAAATCAATAAAATATTCAAAGGTCACAAACGTGTACAATTATTTTGTTAAAACAGACCATGTCACCTATTCTACAAGTTATTATTTTATAACAACTACTATTTCACCATAAAAAATTACCCATTATTGATCTTTTAGGCACTGCTGAATAAATCTTCTTTTACAAAAATCTACATAGAATCGTTTTTCCCAAAAAAGTTGTACATATATCATGAATATACAACTAAATAAATGCATAGATAATAAATATACAGACATTCTATCATACCACAAGCAATCCCATCATCGTAGATTCGAATTCTGGTATTCGGTTCAGTTACTTAGATTTGTAAAAACAAAGTCTAATGGAAGAATATATTATTATAATCGAAGAGCAATTGCCAGTCTTATTCTGCATGAAGGAGCAGAAATCACTATACACCACAACCAAAGATGAAAATAAATTGGACTTCTGGATGGATTTCACAATATACTATCTCATCACCATCATCATCATCATATTAAGCTAGATAACCAAATACACAAAATCAGAGTTGAGACATAAAAATGTCTATGACAAATCTAATAACCAAGCAGAACAATCAAATAACCAGGTCATCGATACATATAGTATAGAGATGAATAGGACATACATTAAATGTAGGTACCTAATATGATTCTACACAACAACATGAAATATATGATAATCTTAAAAACAAATTACTCATTTTTTATTATTAGGTAATTTATTTAAAATAATGGGTCGTTTGCAGCAGAAAAGTATATAAAATAAGTTATAAAATATTGTACCTAACATTTCGACAAAAAGAAAACAGTAATAATTCAAAATTTGTTATGGTTCGATGATTGATTATATTTTATTAGAGTGGGGGTGGCTAGCCCCTTCCATCCAAAGATATTATATGTAAAATAAAATCTTTACTGCAGCAAACATTCAAAATAAGAAATACAAAAATAGTAAATAATATCTATCAAGCCTTCGACAGCACTAACATCATAGTAATGAATGTAATCCAACCAAAAAAAATAAAAATATGACTTCAACATAAAAACAACATCCCTTCAAGATCAAATCAAAACTATGTAATCATGTGCATCTTGTTCTACACCCAAACTGAAGCAATAACTTAAAACCAAATTTGCCTTTATGAAAACAAACTGCGTAATTTCTATGCACTGGATTCAACAACCTAGAGCAATAAAGATTCCTTTTCTTTCTAGTAATGATTTCTATGGTTTTCTTATTGCTAGAATAGTTTGTGAAATTCTATAATAACTGTTCTTTATAAAATTGATCTATGATTAGAATCTTCTTCACAAATCTGTCATATTATCATTGGAAAATGGATCATTTATAAAATTAGGATAATCCAGAAATAAAACTGTCAGATAAATAAACTGCTCAACTTTTTAACAGCTGTCAAAGTTAAAATATGTATCTCAATCACTTTGTAACATAAATAATAGACTTAATAAATCTAACAACGGAACAACACGTTAACCTGAGTTCAAGTTGAACATCAAATAATATGTCAAAACCAATGAAGTAATTCATTTTTGATCTTTTGAAATATTTATAGGACATGCAATGGCGCTTATGTACGATTTTATTTTGTCTCTACTACCTAACTGCATGCAATCATACAATAAATGTACAAATTATTGCTGGCCCACTTGAAAGACAAACCATTTTATTTCAATTATGAGGTTTCACCATTTATAACAAACACAATCTTCTTGCAGTACATGACCATTTCTTGAATCGGAATTTAACGCTTCGCTACATTTCTAGCTAATCCGCATTGCGGTCAGTTGATAAATATTGAAGTGAAGTCACCAAAGTGAAACGATGAAACAAAACAGACTAATGGGGTCCACTTCCTGCCTCTTGTCCAATTCAGTAAACAGTTCAGAACCCTACACAAACTGAATAATAAGCGCCATTGAATAAAATAATAAAACTGTTTTTATAACAAAGGTTCCATTACGTTTCGATATCTACCAAAATCGGTCTACGGAGTTCATTTAACTATTGAGAAATTCCTATTTTACGAATCTGGAAAATGGTAGTCTTTTGCTTTTAAATCTAGTCATTTAAATGGTCAATAGACATTTTTTAAAGCATTACAATAAACTTTCTCAAGTTTTCCCATCTACGGTAAGGAGTGAGATCTCCATATATCTAGACCTGATTAATCAATTATTAGGAGTGACATCTCTGGACTTGATTACTCTATGATTGAGAGTGGAACCACAATAATCTAGATTTGATTAATATATGGTTTGGAAGTGAGATCTCTATTGTTGGGACCTGTTTATTTAAAAATTGTCAGAACCTCACCCTTCTTTGCTGTCTGCTTCGTTCCAATTCCTGAGTTATCAGATGGTGATTGGGCACACGGGGAGGTCCCAGATTGTCGGGCTGTGATGGTACAGAAGAGCCATTGAAGTTCCTGTGAGCAGTGATAGGAGATGATGTAGGCTTAAACTCCCTGTTGACACTGCCCCCTCTCAGCATCCGAATCGGTGCAAAACGATCAAGTTTTCTTCCACTTCTTGCCTCCCTGGCCTCTTGACGGGGTGTAGGCACCCATCCAAGTTGCTGATGGTATCCCTGGGGTAAATGTGGTGTTGGGGTGTCGGGAAGAATATTCTGCTGTCGTATAGTTGACATGCCGTCTATAGGCGGTGTTTGAGGAGGTGATGTGGTTTTGGTGTGAGCGGTGGATTTGTGGGGTCGCTGCTTCAAGGTATCGTTATTGGTGAGTAGTTCGGATGGGTGTGGAACCCGATATTTCACTGAAGAAGGATGTTGTAATGTTGCCGAATGGACGGGACTGTTGCTCCCAAAGAAATATTGGTTTGATGAGGAGGGTGCAGATGGTGGCGACATCACAGCATTCCCAGGTGTTGGGACCAGAGGGCTTGGGATGGGAGGCGGGCGTGCTCTCAGAGTGTTATAATTGTGTGGAGATACTCCATGTGCGTCTGGGGATACTGATGGTGACGTCATTGAATCAAAATTTGACGTCGATACACAGGGAGACGATGACAACATAACCGGTGCAGGGGAATAAGCATTGTCTGCCGAGGGATGATTCGGAGCACTAGTAGCCGAATTTTTGCGGAATTCCTGTTCGATCATAGCCGCATTGGATTTCTTACCTGATCGAAAACTCGACTGTCGCAGAAGGGTACCGGAATTTGACAACGCTGGTGGTTGCTGTGAAGTAGTCCGTGGCGTCATCGGATGACGTTGTAAAGTAGCCGAGGCACCATGAGGAA
>JAUYWI010082264.1:0-13067 GCA_034780595.1 Parotoplana pacifica
GGCACATAGCCGAAATATTTGTCGATTTAACTTTAATAAATTTGTATCTGAAGACATATTTTCTACTTTTCTTTATAATAATAAATGTTTAAAAAAAATAATTACACCATTTATACTTCAGAGCTGCTTACTATTTCGCAATTTATGAAATCATTCCTCAATTTGACTTTGAATTCCACAATTCTGCATTTAGATGGTATAATTTCAACAATTTCTTTTTTTTCTAATTTTGTCAATTAGATATTTTCAAAAATATTAAATTAAAGTCTAGTTTACATAAATTTTAATTTCCTGACAAGATATTTCTTGAAAAACACACAAATGAATAACTCCAAATGCAAGAAATTGAATCTAAAATTTCTAGGGAAGTACCCTCATATGAACGATGAACCCCTGTTTTTTATCATTTATAAAGGCAGTGGCTATTGGTCTATCTGTTTATTATTTGCATCATATAGGTCATTATGGATCATGCAATATCTATAGAACAATAACAGCTTTGTTAGGCAAATCTATCTAGGAGAAGGTAACTCCAAACTCAAGCCCCCTTACTGCTTTCTAGGGTCTGCCTTTTGAGGCCAAGGGTAGGTCCCTAGCTGATAACTAGTTTGGGCATCAGGAAGAGAATCTGGCCACACAATCAATCCTGAACTTAATTTTGAAATTTGAAAGTAAAGATGTACATAACACTTATAAGACCAGTAATTCTTTATGGAGCAGAATGCTGGAGAATTTGGAAGAAAGAGGAGAAGATCCTGGAGATTACTGAAATGAGAATGCTGAGAAGGATTAGGGGTGTGATGCTATATGATAGAATACAGAGTTTGGAAATTAGAAAAGAAATAAAAATCAGAGAGAGCATGTTAAGGTGGTATGGGCATGTAACTAGAATGGATGAGAATGAATGAGAGTGTACTAAACAGTGAGGAAGAAGGAACAAGATGTAGATGCAGACCAAATGGAAAATGGAGACTAGAAGTGGAGAAAGGCATGCAAGATTGAGGGCTCAGTGAAGTAGATACACAGAAAAGGGGTATTAGAGAAGGAGAATTCAGGCCACTGACCCCATCTAATGGGACCAGGTGTAGAAGGAGAGGATGTTGTGCAGTAAAAATCTACTCATGCCAGAAACTGACCCTAAGGGTAGTGCTGTGGATTTGATGGAACATTGGCATTTATACTTTACCAATAGTCACTTCATTTTAATTGTGAGCTATGTACTAAAGTTGGAGTTATGTAATGAGATTTAAAATTAGGTTATGTTTTGAACATATTGATCTGTCTAGACAGACTAATGGCCACTACAATATTTATAACTATATCAGAGTCTAGATAACATAAATTATGTTTTCCTGACAAGATCTTTCTTGAAAAATTTCAGAGGGAGGACCCAGATTTAAAATTGTTATAATCCAACCAAAAGATGTGTAAAATATAAATATGGCTTCAACATAAAAACATCATCCCTTCAAGATCAAATCAAAATTATGTAATCATGTTTATCTTGTTCTACACCCAAGCTGAAGCATGATAAGATGGCCAATCAAGCTCCGTGATTGAAAATACCATCTAGTATATCCAAAATCCATAAAACAATCCAGTCAGAAATGAAAAATATAAAATAGTTAAAATGCAAAATAATAACAAGAAATATGGTGCGGGACTTAGGACCCTCAGCAGTGAGTTTTAACCAGTTTTATGTGTACACAACCATCACTCTTCCCATAATCTAGCTATTCAAAATGTAATAGGCTAAATAAGCACTAGTTGAATTAAAAGGCATATCAAATATGACTTTAGTGATGATGGAATCATTACATTTATACCAACAATGCACATTTCTTATGAAAGAAATGTAATGACCATGGTTGATTGAAGAACCAATATGACAAATAATACCAAAATTAGGAACAACTACATTACTCCAGTTTTTAGTAAGTCTAACAGAACTAGTATTACTAAATCTATTGTTTAAAATAGTTAATATTCTGGAAAAGTTGATAGTATTATAAGTGATAGAATATTGTGTAACAATTTGACAATTATTACAAAATCTATCTTTATTAATTTGGTGATAAATGGATTACTATCAATATTGATAATTTGTTTGATGATGTAATTAAAGTGATCATCACTAGTCAAAAAGGAATAACAATTGGAGCAAATGTATGTCAGTTTCAGAAAGACCATTAAAATGAATATTGTTATTATTAATGATTTTAAAAAAAGGTTCATGAACACCTTGTTGATCTGTAGTATCAAAGAAATCATCATAAGATTTTAATAAACTAATAACATCCTTGATATAACTTAACCTGATAGAACTATCTGAACTATTATTAATATTGGTAAGATGAGAAATAAATTCAATATTGGAATTTAAATAACCATTAATATTAAGAAAATTAAATATTTGGATTAAACTATTTAAATATCAAGTATTACCTAAATTATTTAACCTTTTGGAGGATAGTGACAACAGGAAAAATTATTTAATGTAGCTAAATTAACAGCATTAACAGATATGCCAGCATCTGAATTAGAAGGAATAAAATTATGAAAAGATTTGATGAAATCAGAATTAATATTAGTCTTAGAATCTAGTAAATTAGATTCAGAATTAACACCAATATCAAAATTGACATAATCCAAAGGATCAAAACATAGCCTATGTTTGCATTACATTAGGAAAAATTTAGTACTCTTCTTATCCAATATATTCCTGGACATTGGTGGAACATCACAGACCAATTTAGCCTGCAGTATTTTATAAGTCCAATATTCAGTGTTATTGATGTGTTAATGTAATCAATTAAATTTATTACAAAATGTTTAAAACCTGATACTGTATTGGCATATATAGACTGCTTTAAGAAAGACAGCCAATCTAAATTAATTTCACTTGGTGCAAATCCACCCATAGATTTAATGAAATATCTATGATTTGCTAACTTAGCTTTGAGAAAATGTCCATAGAATTGGAATCCTATATCTACTTACTGCTATACAAGCATTGTCCAAAATGCTATGTCTATAATTATAGTATATGTATTTTGGTTATTCATCAATGAAAATGTGTATAGGTAGGAAATCCATAGATAAGTGATGAAAATTTTAAAAATAGCTAATTTTAATAATGACATAGAAATTTCATGTGTGTACATAAAGTTTCAAGAGAACTGTATTAATTAGCTGTCAATTTTAGAGGTATAAATCAAATATTTTTCTTTTCCCAGGCAGTATTAGACAAAGATATTTAATATCTTTGGTATTAGATTATTAAAGACTGGACTTCTATTATTCAAATTTGTTTGGTAGAATAATAGACGGATTTGCATTTGTTGCATTGGACTTATGTTAATAAAAATAATATGGTCAGATTGTATATGGACTTATATTGATTGACCCTTGTAAATTCATTAGAACATCTGGACTTACATTCTTATATATCTTTAATGAAAAGGAATTTGAGAAAAATATCTGGATATAAGTTGCACCCTCTTCCATACTATATGCCATGATTAATAGCTTGTATTGTCAAAAATTGGACATTGTTTTACCTTTGCATGGCAGAACTGCTTTTCAAAAACTGAGTAGGCTCAAATCATAATACCATGAATCACTGAAAATATATGCATTTTTATCTATTCTATTATTACCTTTAAGATATGTGTGTGTTTGAAAATTGATATTAAATATTTTTTTAGAAATTGTACAATTTTTGGGCTTATCTTCTGATTTTAGCTAACAAGCTTAAGATTTAGACAGTAATCAATGGTCTTTATTGATTTTTTTCATCTCAAAATAATCTATGATGTCTATAGTCTATATTAATACATTCATAGATTTGTTTTTTGTAGATAAACTATCATTGAATATTACAAATAAATCTTCAGAATTTCATAAAAATCATAAATTTGTTTAAAATATATAACAAATATCTATTTTGATCTTTTGTCTAGTTAATTCAATCCTAATATACAGCTGCAGCCAAAAGTCACTGGACATTAACAAAATTTTATATTTTTAAGTTTTCTTTTTATGTTTCCTACAATTATATACTTAGGTATGCTGTTTGTAATACATTTGTATAATCCATTATACAAATCTAAATACCTATAAATATACTTAACATACCTAAAAATGACTAGATATATCTAAAACTTGTGCCTCAAATACACTGCTAAAAGGACATATTTTGGTAAATATTACCCAGTAATTTCAAATCAATAAGTTTATTGTGGGTATGTATGTACTAAGATCTTGTATTTATATGGCACAACTCTTCAGTACTACATACATTCAAAGGTGATAAAATCCAACACATGCTCTGATTGACTCCTGTCATCAGGTCTGAAAATTAAAGTTTGTTCAATTGATTTTAAATTTGGTGTGTAGGTCCACTAGGAATTCAGTAACACAAATCTATAAATATTTCTCCAAAAAAGTTTTGATGATCTATTTTTTGTGGCAATAAAATCGATTATCAATATTTTTAGAGTAAAAATAGATTGGAGGGGGTGGGTGGGAATCAATAATCAATATTTTTTCTAAAAATAATGGATTTGTGTTAGATACTGAATTCCTAACAGACCTACATACCAACTTTGGAGTCAATGGACAAACTTTGCTTTTTTGACCCATATTGATTTTTCCCAGATACAAATGTTACAAATTTTAATCCAAACCATTCATTTTGAAGTGTAGGTCAGGGGAATAATTGGTTTACTGCCAAAGTCTTTTCTGAACTCTTGGACAACACCTATGTGACAGCCCTATAAATAGGTAAGTGAGGCACCCAGTTTTCTAATACAATGTTTCAAATAGATTTGTTGTTATAAATCTCAAATTCTAGCAACATAGAATGCTTTAGAGCCAATTGAAGTATTTGGACTATGAATATTATTCTTGGCTAAAAAATCGATAATCAATATTTTTTTCCAAAAGTATTTGTTCAAATTCACAGTAGACTTACACACCAAATTTAAAGTTTGTATGACCATAAAATTAAGATTAAAAATACTCAATTTTCATTGGTTGTTGAAGTGCCCATTCAGTTCCTAAATTGAATATGTTTAAAAATGCATAATGTTTTGAAGAATAATGCATTAGTTTTATATAAACCAAAATTTGAACTATTTTATTCCAATTTGTACACAGTATTAACAAAATGATTTTAATAGGTTGTAGTACCTGAACAGCCCATGACGATCAATATTTTTAAAATCCATTATATTTTTTATTAAACAGTTAGTAGCTACATGTTGTCTAAAACTTGGAAGATTTCAATAAGATATGAACATATGGTTAGCATATTACTCGAAAGTTTTCAAAAAATTGTGATTTTTGAAATTTAAGGGCCTAAACATTGGCAATCAATATTGATATTTTAAAGGTTTTTTGTTGATGAATGTTTCCAAGGTACCTGTTTACCAAATTTCATCCAAAATTGGCCTATGAGAAGTATGTTTTTAAGGGGGTCACCCCAAGGATGATGACTCACTAAACTTGAGGACAATGAAGTTGTGAAGCAAACTTTATGATTTTCAAAGTTATGTTGGTAAACAACAATGCAACTTCATATTATCTGCAATTCTGCTTACCTAGATTCAAATGTGGTACCAGTCATGTTAATTATTTTGTTAATGACATTCCCTTTTTAAGGCTATTCATAACTATTTTCTATAATGTTACTATAATAGTTTAGATAACTTAACTATAGAAATAAAATCACCCATTCTTTTGAGATAAAACCATCAATTATGGCCTATGTGACATTATAGCTTAGAAGATCTTTTTAAAGATCTTCTTTTAAAATAAAATATTCTTAAATTGATGAATGAGTACATTTCAAACTTTTGTGTTGTGAAAAAGAAATTGAACTAGACAAGTATTTGTTTTTAAATGTAAAACAGATTTGTTGTCTAGTTTGTTGAGTGCCATTCATATCCCAAACTAATATACAGCCCTGGCCACTTCCAATACCCACCCATGTCTAAAAATATGTGGGATGAATGTGCTGATGTTTAAGGGCTGTACTACCTCTTCAGTGAATATGATACTGCTGTAGACTGGCAAAATAGTGGATGAGTCCCCTGTCCACTATGTTGCCAGTCTACAGCAGCATTATGTCCATTGAAGAGGAAGTACAGCCCTTCAACATCAGCACATTTGTCCCACATATTTTTGACATGGGCATTGGAAGTGGCTGGGTCTGTATAGCACCTATTTTAGTGAAAAGAAGTTCAAATATCTTTAATTAAATATAGTGATCCATAAATCTTAGTATACAGTTATAAATTTAACTATTTACATTAATTAGTTTGGCATAATACAACAAAAATAATAAATGACAAAAAATCCATTAATGTAATATAACACTGAAAGGTTTTATGGTAGATCTAATAGTTGTAATGAATTTTTACTATTGATAGAAATGTATTTTCTATTGTTTATTCTGTTTAGGCTTGTTGTTTTATTATGTATTTTAATGCTCTTTTTGTCATCCTTAAAAAAGTAGTATTTGTATACATACTCGTAATGAGACTACTTTTAGAATCAACTTACTCTGATTGTCTTTTATGTTGGTTAGTTTTGTAAATTTAGTTTTTTATATTTTTACCAAGCAAACAATCATATGATATTGAATAGCTTTATCATTTTTTAATTTAAAATTTACTGTGTGAAATGACATTCATCCAACCTTTTTAGAAGTGATTTACAATATGGATAAAACTAATTGTTCTTAATTTCAGTTTGTTTATTATGGCAGAAGAGAATGATGAACATGACATACAACAAACCATGACAAACTGTGCCTTTACATCTGAGGATCAGATTGCTACTGATAATGTGGATATAACTAGTACTTATGCTTTTGAGGCTGCTATTCAAAATAGAGTAGACAAAAGCTCTGAAAAAAACACTATATTGACTGTTGAACCTATAAATAAAACTCAAACAGATGTTCAGAACACAGAAGTTATTGATTTATCTAACACTATTGAAGATAGAAATGAGGTAGTATCCCATACACAGCAGCAAAATTGGCGAACTAGAGAGGACTCTGGTTCTTCAGATAGTTCCTCTTCATCCAGTGACTGTGAGACTGTCAATACTCTTCAAGCTAGACATATGATTAACTCAGATGTAGAGGATCAAATTGCAACCAAGGATTCAACTAAGGCCAAACCACTTGGTGAATTTTCTCATGATGTAAGTGTCAATATTGGAGGTGCCTAGTTAATCTTCATTGTTAGTACTATGACTACTTTAAATTTAATATTTGTTTATGGAATTTTTGGTAGAAGTGACAAAGGAGGTCAGTTTGACCTCGATGACCTATATATCTAGAAAAATGACTTATCCAGATTCAAAATGAACCAATGTGAGACCACAGATAAGCTAAAACATTGGTGTAGTCTATAAGGCAGAACTGCCATATAAAAAGTAGTGAAATCCAGGAGATCTCCCTGAAATGGGTGCTGTAATCATGGAGATCAACCATTTAGGGCACGCGGGTCATCTTTGATATAATGAAATATTATCCTTTCAATATACATTCACAAATAAACCGTTTTTAAGCAAACTTGCCAAACTCTATTTCTGCCAATTTTGTTAATTCTGGGTGATTTTTGTGATACACAAGAAAGGGTAAAAACAGTCGTTTTTTGTACTATTACGGGAGGTTTTATGCAACCGTGAGATTTTTGAAAAATCGACGATTTCCGGGAGGTCTCTCAGAAATCAGGGAGTTATGGCAGGTCTGATAAGGTGGTTATTTATTATTATGAAGTCAGTGTATATGAGTGACATTTTATAATATCTAATTTTACTTGGTATCAAACAATACACAAATATCTATTGTTTTTAGGAACTGCCACCAGTTGAGTATTTGACTATAAATGTTAAAGAAAATGTTAATCTACAGAAACTTGGTCAAGTCACCAGCATTGTAGACAAATTGGGTATGTTCCACAGTTGATTAATAAATTTTATTTTTGACTAGGTAGCCATTTTTATCTCTGTTTAAGAATTTGTTTTTTTAAATATTTTTCGACTTATATCTTGATTCGATAACTTACTATGCCCATTCTTAATCAGTCTCTTTCCAATTGGAACAATATCCAATTCTCTCCCTCCCCACGAGCCCTAAAGATGACATTGTTGAATGGCAGAGGACCCTGATGATAAAGTAGAGGACTAATTTTATATTTTCCTGAAATTGACGTATAATGGATTGAATTAAATTTATCTCCAGGCCAGACTAGTTTAGATGAATTGAGTTACTTGAATTCATCCAATATTGAATGAATTCGCATATCATTTTGAATTAATTTACACATTATTACTTTTGAATGTCTGCAAACAATTTTCTCCACTATTTGCTTTCCCAGTGGTTATTCAGTCAGTTGCCGGAACTCCACCTCTGGACATGGATTCTTTGTTATTCTTGGAAGGTCGTCAGCTTCTTGGACAGGTAAGGCTGGGCCCATTACACAATGCCACCTTTCAAATACTGATTTGTTAAGTTAATTACATTTCTAATACGAGTATACTAATGAAAGCATAACGTGTTGAATATTTACTAAGCTAGTACCAAGTGCGATTGGAAATATATTGTCCTACAGTTTTTTCTATTTAATTTTAGGTATTTGAAACGTTTGGTCCAGTGAAAGCGGCCTTCTACACTGTGCGATTCAACTCTGTGGCAGACATAGAGGAGCGCAGCGTCACGGTTGGCAGTGAAGTTTTCTATGCCCCGACTGAGGTTGACTATTCGCACTTTGTGCTGACTTCCGACCTGCTCAAGGTGAAGGGCACCGATGCCTCCTGGGAGAATAACAATGAGCCCCCAGATTGGGTGAGGAGATAGGCACTAGTTTGCATTAATAGAAGTTGAAAGCTAAATAAAAAATAACTGATTAATCACATCCTAATAAGGCACAGATTTTTATTAAGAGTAGAAATAAAGGTAGAACAGTTCGATATTGATCCAAGAAAAAATTTTATGTTAAAAATGGAACATAATCAGATAAGACAAAATTTAAATTTCTTTTAAGTATAAACATAAAGTCAATTATTTGCCAAACCGTTTTTGATTAATTGTGGCAATTATTAAATAGTATTTAAATGCATTTAAAGTATAGTTACATAATTGTTTACTCTAACTTTGAACATTATTGTTCAAAGTCTAGAATAAACAATTATGAGAAAAAATGTTATGTATAATTGCAGCTATCAGTAACCTTAATATTCAATTTGAGCATAAATTTATTAATATAAAGCGCTTCAATAAAACCTGAAAAGGAAATACACCATTAATAGAATTATCTGCAGTATCAAATGTGGAATTACATTCAGTGCGTCAAGCAAGAATATAGCTTTATCTAAAGTCTGTGATTATTGTGTTTTTACACTGCTGGCTTCTATGCCTGTGCATTTCAGGCCAAAGATTATTCAGATGACGAAGAAGAACGAATTGCGCGTCGCAAGAAACGAACAGGAAATAATGCAACTGCTGGAGGCAATGAAGATGTAGCTGAGACGATTGATCTGGTTACCAAAGAAGGGTAGGTGATCAGTAGAGTATCGAGCGAATATAGTAGGGCAAGACACGATAACGTTTAGGTCAATATCTGACATCTGCTGTGAAATTGGAGGTCAACAGCTATAGTTTTTCTAATCTTTATACTGATCATTTTCGTCAGTTTTAACTACCTAAGGTATCATTGCAGAGTTTCTCTATTTTATTTACTCTTCTGCTCGTTATAGTTTAATTGACACTTTAGGTTCAGTCTCTATTTGAACTTGATTTCTGTTTTAATTTCCAGAGAGAAACCCACTAGAAAGCGTCCACACAAGCCGGGTATGTTTGTATTCGAAGTCAGTTTTATTTTTAGAATACCCACTTTTATTGGTTTATTCTTTATGTTTACAATAAAAAATATCAATATGTATTTGATAAACATTTAAATCCAGGCTATTGCGATTTTTTGGATAACATTCCATTCATGAGTTAACCTTGAGGGTTTTGCTCTCTGTCAGCCGTTTTTAATAACTTAACTGGCTGAAATCAATTTGAAAACAGACTATCAAAACCGATTTGCAAATACGTTTTGTTCAAGAAGAATCGAGAAAGAATAGTTTTATTGAGCCACCTTATACTTATGCAATGTATATTTGATTTATTACAAGTTTCTCAAATTGTTGTATATGAAGATTCATAGAACTAAAGAGGGTGGATCTATTTCCATATTTTTCTTATTATTTATGGTGATATGTGGGTCTGTGTTCATATGTTGGCTTTTTAAATGGGATGTTAATGACTCCACATCCAATCCTGGCCCCGGAATTGCCTGTAGTCTTGCTCTCCAGGTTGTACTTGCGGCCCAAGTCGTCCTCATCTGCATGTACAACGAGGGCCCGACCGATGATACTCGATTCGTCACCACATAGACTGGCAATCTTGTCATGAATGTACACGTCGGCCTTGAAGTGTTTTCTGTAACCACGGTGTTTGCCATGGTTTTTGTAGCCTTTCATTTTATAAGGCTGGACATGAAGGTTGCCAAAGTCACCCGTGTGACGTTTGTATCTGTTATCTTTTGGGCCTCCGTGATTAGTCTTATGCAAATTAAAATGTGGTCCTGTCGAATCACATCTGAAAAGCAACAAGGAGATAAAAGAATCTTTAACATTGCAGAGCTAAGCTTTTTTTACATGCATGGACAATAATATACTTTTCATGCATGGATTGGGCGGAAATTGGATTTTAGATCAGAAGAAATACCAAACCAAACATAGGCGTTACTAACATCCTATTCCCCAGAGTACATAGTCAGATTAGAACCAGCCAATTCTGGATTGAGAGTCCAGTGTCCAACCACACGACCAGCGCTCTGTACAAAGGAATAGACGCTTGTGAATATTTGTGAGAAGTTCTGTCCATGTTGGCATTTGTCTGATCATTTATCAGTAGTTGTGCTTCCAGTACCAAACTGTTTCCAGTAGTTTGCTGTGGGTATAAGGAATGTTTCTAAGCACTTTTTCTTTTGTACAGAGCGCTGGTCGTGTGATTGGACACTGGACTCTCAATCCAGAGGTGTCTGGTGCTAACCTGACTATGTACTCTGGGGATCTAATGCCTATGTTTGGTTTGGTATTTCTTCTGATTTATTTCATATGCTACTTGCAGAGCATCTATTTGGGATTTTAGAAACAAAAATCGATGATGTCCGAGCAAGGTCCAACAATTAAAGTTGCTCTTCCCTGCTCTTCCCCATTTTCATCTTTCTTCCCACATAGTCCACCTCTCTTCTCCACACATGTCCTAACCACCGGAGCCTCAGCTCCCTTAATTTTCTTTTCAATTCTCCAAGTTATCTTCTCCCTTACCTTCTCGTCAGTCCTAAAGACCACCTTAGCATTTTCATCTATGCCTGCATCTTTTTTTCCTGCTGGTCTCACCATTGTCTGGGACTTTTCTGTCACAAGTACCAGTTATGCTTGTCCATACACCTCAGCCAGTTTGTATTCGTTTCTTCATCTTCTTCTCAAATACACTATCCGCCTGAACTTTGAAATCAGGTATTTGAACTACTCACTGCTCTAGTACTTTATCATACTTAACAACTTAATTCTAAAAAAGTATGTGCTTACATTTTACCCAGAAATTAAATATCATTACCGTTTGGACCAAATATCACCGAATTCGTGGACATGGAAACCATGGTAAACAGGCTTGTAGAATCCCTTGAGTGTACCCGTGATCTTTAGGCCATTGCAATCCTCTTTGAGCTTCAACCAGCCGTAGACCTTGGGTCCGCGGATGTGCGACTCTGCCTCGCGTTCACAACATTTCTTTGGGGGTGGATAGCGATGGTGTGGTCCTTGTTGTGCGTTGATGACGGCGATGCACAGCGCTGCTACTGCCAGCAATTCCATTTGTGTTTTGTGTGTGTCGGAGTGACTAGTGGATGGTGAACCGGTGCTATTATATATTTGTCAATTATATGAACTTAGTCCTTAAAATGGTCCAGTTTAGTATCTCATTTTTGATCTTGTCATTTACCAGAAACCCGCTGTGTGTAGATCCATCTTCTGTCAACTTTTTATTCAAACCACCAGCTTCTGATAGGGGGTAATTCAAATTCTTTTAGATCAATAGTGTAATCAATGTCCATGCAATATTAATAAAATGATATTGTATCGATAATCAGTATACTATCAGAGCATAGCTCTTAAAGATGACTACCTTGATGGATATTAGGGAGCTAGTGCCTATGTTTCTATTTGTTAGTAGTACATTTGATTTTTATTAAAACAGAGTGTAGACGATTCTTGTATACATTTATTTTAGGTACCCATGTATTTATATAAATGAAACTTAGTTTTTTTTAAGAAGCCAATAACGTTTTTTGCATAGAGTAACAATACATAGAGTACCCCCTCCCTGTTTATTTTATATATTTGCGTATAGTGTTGCATAAAAGTAGTAATATTATTTTAATTACAAATATTCAAAAGTTATGTAAATTTGTTTCTTTTGTTACCATTTTATAAAGTAAATTGTACTATTTATTTTATAGAAGCTACAAATTCAAATAATAATTCTGTAGATAGATTTTGTAATTGATATCTGTTTATCAACTTCTGCTTTCATTTGATTCTGATTGTATAATTATAGATTTATGATGTGTTTTGTTATTTATTTTGTGCATAAACGGTTAAACACATAATTTTTTATCAAATTTGTTTTCATTTTTAGAGTAATTATTTTTTTACTGAAAAAATAATTGTGTTCTTTTGTATCAAATTTTATAGAGTTTTATATGAAATATTTTTTTTCAAAGGTTTAAAATTCAAATAGTTATGTACCTAATCTAAAAATACATTCAATTTTTGCATGCTACTTTTTCTTAGGTGTCGCATAAAAGTAGTACCATGGCCTACTATATACTATATATAGTAGGCCATGGTAGTACCTAACCCGGAGGGGAACCAGAGCTGACTGGTAAGGGGCGGGTCGCAGGTGGCGGATAGCGAACGGCCGCCAGATATGGTGG
>JAUYWI010082275.1:0-13067 GCA_034780595.1 Parotoplana pacifica
CCTCACTCACCTGATCTCACTCCTCTTGACTAATATTTATGGGGAAAATTGAAGGGTAGTGTGTACACAAACAATCCTCATTCAATTGAAGAGCTAAAAAACTCAATTACCAATAGGATTGCATCGATACCACAAGGTGAGCTAATTTGTGTGTTTCAGAATATGTACAAAAGAATTGAACATTGTCACCATGTTCTTGGAGGTCATTTCCAACATTTACTATAAATGCAAACTTTTTTAGTAAAGTATGTTATGTTTTGCACAGTTATTTAACAATAGTTGAACAGTTTAATTTGATTTTATCATACACATTTGTAAATATAACTTGTTTTGAATTTAAATATAAAAATGGATTTAAATTTTTTTTCCACTGCATATATATAAATAATTTCATCTTGTTTGTTTTGGTTGCTAATACTTAAGCTAACTTTCCCAAAGCCACTATATAGATATATAAACTAGAAGCTACTAGTAAACAAATGGCATAGATTATTGAAGCAATTGATCTGAATCATGTAAAATAACAAGATCATAGCTAGAATAAAAAAGTACTAGGCCAAGGGACAAATATTATTATTAAAAGGCACAAAACTAACACTTTAAGTGACAAAATTAAAAGCATAAATTATATAAAATATTAGAACAAACCAAGAGGGTTGTCTCATAATGGTTTGTTCCTAAAAGAATGGGATGGTGGAAGCAAAATAACATTGGGTAGGGTATAATATCAACAAATATGTTATAACAATCTTTATCAGTCAATAATTAACCTTTTCTTTAGTATCAAAATTTCAATCTACAAAGAACATATAAATAGCTAAATTTTTACATTTTTAAATATAAATGTGGCTGTGGTGGTCAAGGGCAAGGTGGGTTGTTTACATACATACATATCAAGGGCTACACAGCCTATGGGCTAGGGTGGGTTTAAGCTCCCCCACCTCATTTTTTCAATAAATTCCTATTGATATTTTATAGATAATTATTTTTACCTTACACTCTATTTGCAAGATATTACCTAGCTATGAACTCACAGTTAACTCTTGACTTACAAGTGCCAATAAGACAGACACAGGGGCCAGGAGGGCACTGCCCCCTCCACTTTTTTTATAAAATGTGGTTAGCACTCACTCTTTACAGCTGCCATTTAACATTCAGAATATATAGGACCCCTCACTTTTTACAAAGCCCTCACTACTTTAAAAACTCTTCCACTGCTTGCTATACCTATGTATAATGAAACATCTATTTTTATGATAAAAATATTAATGTAATGATACTCCTTGGCAATTTTTTAAAATATTGTCCATTTTTTCATTTAAAATCAATATTTGATATTCATTTTATCCTATTTCTATTGGTTTAGCCATAAAAAGGCTAATTTGGTTTTAAAAATGACAGAAATAACAAAATTGACTGAAAATGACTATTTAAAGATATTTATAATCCATGATAAAATATTAAATTAATGATATTCTTTGGGAATTCCTTTAAATATTCTCTAAAATCAATTTGGTTTAGCATTTGAATGCATAGATTTCTTATTGAAAGAAAATCTAATAGTTTATTTTATATTTTTCAGAATCTAAAAACAATGAAATTCTGTCGACCAAGTAATTATTATTTCGTTTATTAGTTATAAATTTTAAATGGCAAGCTTTATGATCTATTAAAATCTTTAAAATTAATAGCTTAGCATAAAAGCATAAAATATCTAAAGTTTATTATTTATCCTAATGTTTTAAAAACACCATTTGATATACAACTATTTTTAACCACATATTTTAGTATATTGGAACCCCGCTATATCGAAATTTAATAGACTAGGCAAATAATTTCGTTATATAGAGGTTTAGTAAAATTAATTGTATCTTTTTTTAATTAGTTAGCTTAAATTGTATTGGCCAGTTTGATTTTAATTTAAACTATTGCTTAGGTCATAGATTAATTACACTAGTTTAGGTATGTACCAGAGTTTAATCGCACCAGGAGATCTAGTCATTTTCTCTAAACATATATTTCTCTATAGTAAAATTTATTCTGATTAATGACTTAAATTAATTGTGGTACTTTTTTATCATTTTATAAAATTCAAATAGAGAAGTTTATTCTACAATAGATTTTGATAAAAAATACATATATATAGTATATAATATTGTTATATTATAAAGGTTTGTGTGACTCTGGTAACCTAATTTTATTCTTAAAAGCGGGGTTTTCGTTATAATGAAGTTATTTTAATACTAATCAATTAGGATTTCTGCAGGGACTTTAGAAATATTTTGTTATAACAAGTTATGTTATATCAAGGTTCGTTATAGCAGGGTTTGACTGTATAAGGATACACCTTTTGTGTAGAAACATAACTACATATGAATACCAATATTGTTTTATAAAAAGCTTTACTTTTTTCTTTATTTCAGGTGTTAAATGTTATGTATGTAATAAAACGTACACAAGCCAAACAATCAAAAGACACTTTTTGAGTATCCATGGGGGAAATTATGATCCAAATAAAGTACAAGGATTAAAGAATAGAGGATTTGATAGTCAGATGGCAGATGAGATAAGAGACGAATGTCACATATGTAAGAAAAAACTATCTCGTCTAAGCACTCATCTTAAAAAGGTGCACAAAACAACTAAACGTGAAATCAGTAAAAGTATGTGATATTTAAAAGACAATGCTTGATTTATAATACAAATACAAACAATTAGGTACCTATACCTACATTTGCAATTTCCTGTGTTTTTTTAATGTAAGGGATATTAGGATAATTTAGCATAATAAATTAGAATTCCAAAAATGTTGAAATATATTTTAAGAAATACAAAAGTTAAATACATTTCAAATAGGTACATTAATGTTTTATATTTATTAAATAGCACCTAGCTATATTATTCTTTATACTAAAGCAGTATTAAGGAACATTTTTGTTATATATTTATATTTTCAGGCAGAAAAATTATACAAACAGCAATTCTAGAAATGGAAGCTCCTCTTGCTTCATCCTCAATATTTTCTGCTCAAACATCGTCTACATTTGTCCAACCATCAACTACGTTTTCTCAACCATCAACTACCTTTGTCCAGCAACATCCCCCCATACATCGTCTACATTTGTCCAAAAATCCAACCAACCATATCAACTACTTTTGCTCAACCATCAACATTGAATCAAGATATTCTACAAGAGCAGAATTTTCTAGATGAGATTGAGGACTTGGAACAAAAATATAGTAGAAAGTTGCCTAACAGTATTGATTGGAACAACTCAATGATAAAAAATCAAATGGCTGAATTTCTGGCGAATATCCCAGTAAAACCACTGTTTGAATTCCAGATCAAACAATATACAAAATATTTATTAGATCCAGCTGGAGGGGGAAGATTAAAACAGGAAGAGCATAGGGTTAAAGATATTATAGATTTGTTGATGATAACTGAGCGACGGATTTCTTTTATTCTAAAAGAAAGGTTAGTCTTGTTAAATTAACATATATAATTAAATTGTTATAAAAAAAAAAATTCTCTTAAACTTTAATTAGAAAATGTCATCTATCTATAACTAAAATTTTGTGATCCTAGTCTTAACCATTCTAACTCTATAAACTAAACCAATTTCACACTGCTGCCCTCCCCTGTCCTAGTCTGACCTCCCTGGTAAAATTATTTTGTTTTACTTACTAAGATAAATAATTAAATATCTTAACCGCCATAAATTTAAAAAAAAAATGATTTTACTAAATATGTAATACACCTCCTATCTATATTTACAGAATTGATTTTCGCGTCCTGATTGATGCTAAATTAATCTTTCACTATGTTTGCTGCGAAAGATCAGGATCGACACTGGCAAAATATATTCAAGGAATATTACGTATGTGCAGACACCTGAAAAATATGCACAAAACAGATGTACAGCGATACAATGCCATCATGCCTGGGTTACATAAAGAGAACCTTAAAACATCTATTGTGTATCTAGAAAATACTCAAAAATATGGAACCAGAAAAAAAAGGCTGGAGACAATTGATCGTAACGAAAAGTTTTATCTACGCGATAAAATTGTTACTCCTGAAGAAAAGAAAAGGTAATACATATTCCTTTTCGAATTATTTTTGAAGTATATGAATCCGGATTTGATGACACTCAATTTAACTACACATAATCAGCTGGGGGATGGGGGGAGTATGTTTAACATGGAATTGATTGATAAAGTAAACTTCCTTTAGTCTAATTTAGCAATATTTTGGTCTAGGCCCCCATTTTCGATTAGCTTCCTACGCCCTTGTTATGAGAGGGTGAAAAATAATTGCACAATATTTCTACTTTTTATTTGAATAGGTGGGATGAAAGTGAAGAAGTGAACAAGCTGTTCAGTAATGAAATTAATTGGGATGATGAATTTTCAACCATCAGAGAAAAAATTCGTTGTCGAGATATATTATTGACTCAACTTGTGCTTGAAGCTCCCATTAGAAAGCGCCCATTCCAGACTCTTTTAGTCGGGGATGTATTTGATGCCAGAATGACGGATGCAGGGGCTACAATACTCGTCAGTGGGCTACACAAAACCTCCGAGAACAGTAAGACTGTTCTCAACATCAGCAATATTTCTTTCCTTGCTGTGAAGAGATATTGTTTCCTCTTGTTCAAGAGAAAGAAATGGAGCAGATATGAAAACAACATGTTTTTTTTAATTTTTCTACAATGGAGCCATTTGGTGGTGAGGCTGAGGATAACAGCACTGCTATCTGTTCGATTATGAGCAAAACAACTCAAAGGTGAGGCAATGTTATTAAATATATATGATTATGTGTTTGCTCTTCCCACAAAATATATGAGATCAAATATTAAACGTTAGCTCTAGCCACAAAATACATTATAGCAAATATTAAGTATTAACTTGGTATGTATAGATATCTTTTTGCAAAATACTTTGCAGGGTGGTTATAGAGGCCGCCGACTGCGCTTCCTTCAGCTAGTCAACCAAAGATAACTGGAAAATAAACAAGATACTCAAGGCAGTGTCCTCGCCCCAATCCTTTTCACCATCTAGATAAATGATCTAGTCACCAATCTACCAAAATGTATCGAAGCCTTCCTGTTTGCAGACAGACTCCTGAACTTTGGGCCACATACTACAAGATTGTCCCAAATGCTGATACTAGGGGGAAACTATTTCTCACATACTACTCCACTGCCCTTCCTATGCTCCCTACAGAAGTTGCCTCCCCAGCCTGGACATCCCAACCACACTTCCAAATATGACTGATTACTTACTAATCGTTCTGATTTACATAATTGAAGTATACTGCAAATAGTTATAATGAGACTATATGTCCAGAGTACCTATACTGATAGCAAATGTGTTTTTACACAATTAATTAATAGCCACTTATAGTATGATTTCATCTAATGATAGTCTAAAAGATTCATTAATTTAATACATATAAATACACCCAGGTACAGCAAGCCAAGTAATCTATTTCAATATTTTTCTTTTATTTCATTAGAATCATAGGTCGAGCAATTGGTGTAACTCTCGTTCGCAAGTCACATATTACAAATATATGCGACCAAAGACCCGAGCTGATGGGCGATTTCGCTGTCCATCTCAACACATCTGTCAATATGTTTCGCAAGCATTATGCGGCCTAAAAAAAAGCGGAAATTCTTGGTAATGTGGCTCAGACTTCTCGGAAATGGAGATGGACCATCAACATCTCATATGGCCATTGAATTTCCTCATTCCCCCGAACGTGAAATTCTTGCCATCTAAAACAGAATGATGTTGATCAGGACAGTGATGAATCAATACCTCCACCATTATCAAAAAGAGTTGAAGGAATTCTTGGTTTCAGAGTAGCTCAAATAATTGACAAATACGAGAAACCAGTACCAGTTAATACCCTGAAACCTATTAGCAGTAATTACAAACTTATTTTTGATAATATTATTGTGCCTTTATGGCAGAAAGGTCAAACATATTTTTCGCAGCCAGAACTCTATCAAATTTTAATTAAAAGTAAGCCCAATATTTTCAACAAATACAACAGTAACAAAATGATTAACTTTTTTCGTTGGAGACGGCATATGTATATAAAAAAATATGGCAATACCAAAGCACTACCTTTTGAATAAACACTTATTATAAACACCGAATCAACATCTAAGTTATTGTTTGCAATCTACCGGTGTTGGTAGTCTATGTCATAAAGCAGTTTACTAGGACAATTTGTCTCATTGAATTGAAGTGTATATAAATAAACTATTCTAAAATATAAATTTGTAAAATATCTAAAGATTTTTTTCTTGTAGATCATACATACCTATCAAGTGTAGTACCTTAATGAAAGTATGCATTTCTCTTATGTATATCATTATTTTGTTTTAATTTTTTATTTACATAGGGTTTTATAGAGAAATAATATAAGTATCAATTATACGCATGAGAGCCAAGCGCTTTAGTATACATGCCAATTAGAACAACGGTTAAGAATTTGACTTGTGTATAAGTGTAACCCTCCGTGTTGGCCTCCCTCCAGGAGGGGTCTCATAGATAGAATTAGTCAGGTGCTATTTTTTTGTAAAAAAATCTTAAAATAAGAAATGGCAGAAATGAGGTGAATTTAAATATTTTTATACTAATTGACAATGGAAGAGCATGTGGGTTTGAAACTTATAAATCTTGTATAAATCTTCTTTGGGAACATTTTAGTAATAATATTTTTCAAAATAATTACTTCCATCATCCAGCAGGTGTTCCTGAGAAGGGTTTTTGAAAGCTATATTGTCAAATATAATTTTAAAATCTCAAACACCCATGTGATTTTGGCAAAAACGCTTAGAGATACTCGAGTTACTTTTTCTTGCAATCATTTTGATACCAAAATCATCTAATTCTGACATCTCCTGGGGGTCATCGAAATCTGATCATAAGTGATTTCATCCAAATAATATTTTTCTTTCATAATCATATAATTTTGCTCCTCCGCTATCCTAGGAGTTTCCATCAATATCCCAAAAGCTAAGCATTTTTGAGCATACAATTATATAACAAAATAAATATGTACGTGGGATCAGTTAGTCTGTATACATTTTGGCTCCAGATGATCCTGGGGTCTCCGAGAAGGCTTCCCTTTCTATAACTCAAAAATTAAGCATCCTAGATCCAATAAATATATTACAAATGAATATAAATATAAAGTCAGTTAGTCTATACACACAATAACAGATAGTTTATATGCTGTTTGTTGGCTCCAGATGCTCCTTCGCCATCCTTGGGGTCTCCAGGAAGGCTGCCATCATTATAACTTGAAAACTAAGTATCTTAAACCATATATATATATATATATATATTAAAAATTAATATAAATGTGGGGTCGGTTCGTCTATCTACACATTATTAGATAGTTTTTATGCTTCCAGTTGACTCCAGATGCTTCAGCGCCATCCCTGGGGTCTCCAGGAAAGCTGCCATTACTATAACTTGAAAAAGAGCGATTGTAGACTATATAAATATATTATGAATGAATACAAATACGGGGTCAATTCGTCTAGATATATAAATGAATCATTGAAATACTCCCTAGTTATTGGTTATTGGTGATGATGTCAGCTCTTCTGGAGACCCCAAGGATGGCTGATCAATATATTCAACCAACATAGAGCAATGATCTATAGTGATTATATAAACTAATTAACTTTAAATTAATATTCATAATTATAGTATATAATGACTGTTTATTAAATATTAACTAATGCCAGACATCTTTGAGACCATCCAGGAAAATGGATGCTAATGTTTCTTAAGAAAACCTGTGTAAAATCATCTTTAGCAGTCAAAAAATCATTTATACCCAATAATTAATAACTAAAATGGCATTTAAAATAGAAATAATTGGAAAAAACTACAAATATTAAGATTTTTTGAAAATGGACATTTTTGACACCTGAGGAAGCCACTTTGGAGGTCCCAGAAGATTGAATGTAAGATCTTGTTACAATTCCTACGAAAAAATCTTCTTTAGTTTCGATATTTGAAATTTTAGCTTAATCTAAGAATGGGAAGTGGGTTGGTAAGTACTCATCCTCCTTGCAAAGCCTATATGTAAAATAGTATTGCCTACGAATGGTTAAATGGATAACTCCTAAATAAATAAATATTGCACGATTATACATATTGTCTTCATTCTTAAAATGTCTATAATATACCTAACATTTAGTGTCAATATCCACTTTAGTCACAATATCCACTTTAGTAGCATTTTCATCCACTTTAGTCACATTCTAAAAAAGTAATAACTTTTCAAATATAAAACCGATCAAGTTGTAATTTTCAGATATTCTAACTTATTATGAGATAGAAATATTCTGAAATTTTCATTTTAATCTGTTCATTAAAACCAGAGTACGTAAATTTTCAGATGTGCCTAAAGTGGATCATGCGACTAAAGTAGATTTAAGACAGAGAGAGAGAGAGATTAAGGAATGTGTATAAGTATACACATTCCTTAATCTCTCTCTTACAGAACTTTTGTAATGAAATAACCTCCATTGACTTAACAGTCCTGATTTGGTGAAGCAGATAAATTCATGAAGCATAACAGTGTTTGAAATAAAGATTTTGATAACACTTGCCCAGTTTAAATTTTCTACTTACCTGAAATAAAATCACTTGCCTAATATTAAATCAACAAAAGAAGCATAAAAAAGCAAAACAATAGAATCATATACTATAGTAGCACAATACATAGTAACATAGTAACACATAGTCAATATATAGAAAAAATACTAGTTCACTGAAACATTTAGTCACTATGATCCACATTGTTACTGTCACTATACTACTACTGTACACTAAAACACTGTTTTTGTTTCATGTATGGGCTTTGTGTTTCCATGGTTGTCCTTGCAGAATCTATGCCTTTTTTCTTTGCCACTCAAAAATTGGAGCAATGTGTGGTCTGGGCAGAAATCTGCAATTGGTTGGCCATGTAACATGATTCAGAGCTGATTGGTCATGTTATTGGCCATCATGATAGATTGGCATTCCTTTTTCAGCAGTTTTATCTGTGAAAAGCCCTTTTCACACATTGAACTACTTGTTTTGTTTTTTTTCTTTTTTGGCATTTTCATAAGCTTGTGAGGCATAAACATGATCTTTGGAAGCAGTGTGAGCTGCTAAGGAATTATTTCAGAATGTAATACAGCCACTACTATCACCACTCAATACTGATTGTTTCAGAATGAAGCACTTGACAATGTCACTGAAGGCATTAAGATAGGTGGTGAATTAATACAAAAAGTATAATTTTCAGATGATCAAGAGACAATGGAAGACACTGAACAGGGACTACAACAGCTCATAAATAAACTCAATAATAAAGCTAAAAGAATTAATGTGAAGAAAATAGGTAATGAGAATATCAAGAATGGGAAATGCCCAGTCAACATTCCTGTGAATGACCAACAAGTAGAACAAGTTATGAAATTCAAATATTTGGGAGGAATAATTGTATCAGACATAAAATGTCAAAAGAAATTTGAACTAGAATAGCAGTGGCAAAGATAGAACTTACAAGAATAAGAGAATTTTTAACCAAGAGTCTGGAAGCAGAAACAAAGAAGAATATAGTGTGGACTCTAATCTGGAGCATACTTCTCTCTGGTTCTGAGATGTGGACACTACATGAAAGCAATAAAAAGAAAATCAAAGCATTTGAAATGTGGATATGGAGAAGAATGCAGAAAATCTCATGACAAGACAAGAAGACAAATGAAGAGGTCTTAGTGGATATCAATGAAAGAAAGAACCTACTAAATACAATTATCAAGTGTAAGAAAATTTGGATAGGTCACATATTGAGAAGAGATGACCTACTGAAAATAGTCTTCTAAGAAAATACAGTCAAGGAAAACATGTAAATGGATCTTGTAAGAGTGTCAAATTCAGATCTTTAGGAATTGGCATGTAATAGGGAACAGTGGCGAAACTGGAATCCATAGACATAGACCTGGGACAAAGCAGGGAACAAAATAGATAGATACCTGTTTTTTTACTGTGAATGTGAAATTTATGACAAACAGGGCTATATTTTTTATTATTTTATAATTATAAAGCTGCCAAAAATTAGACAACTGCAAAAAAAGAATTGTTCAGAAAGCTTGTTTCTTCTGACATTGTTTTATATCATTGTGAATATGCACTGTATAGAGATGGAAGTTGTACTATTGGATGGGGTTTGTGTCCATTGTCTGGTTCTTACATGATGGTTCTCATATGTTTGATGTTTTTGTGCATTTGATAGAGTGCTGACCTTTAGAAACCATAATATGCTTTTCCCCATAATTTTTCATGGGTTTGAATCAATAAGTATTTAGTCAAACTAAGATGGTTCAACTCTTATTTTATAGTTAATTAACTTTGAGATCTGAAAAATTAGGAAAAGATAGATTGTTATAGTTTATAAAGACCAGCCTAGATTCTAGATTATTGCATCATCATCAACATTATTTGTGTTAATGTGAGGTTTGAATAATTTAACTGGCTGACATTATAAATAACCCCTTAGGAAATTTGCTTTTTTGCTATATAAATAATTCTTCATTTTGAATAAACAAATATTCATAGCAATAGTTAACTTAACAATAAAATATTTTATAAATTTGTGAGAGAACAATCTAAACATTTATGTAGTGAAAATCAAATTTAGAATTTTTTATTAACAATGTTAGTGGGCTTTAAACATCAGATATAAATAATCAATAGTTTCAAACAAGATTGAATCAGAGAGTTAGAAATATATATTTGTCATTATTGACTTTTTATGTCTCTGAATATTAAAATTCAACAATGTTTGAAGTCCTCTCACATCAATCAATATTGAACATTTTTTAATTTGGTTTTCACTCCATGAAAGTTGAGAATGTTCTCTTTCACAATCTTATAAAATATTTTATTGTTAAGTTAGCTTTGGCTATAATTTTTAAGATTCAACAATTCACTACATTCCTAGGGGCTCCATTTATTATATCAAATGGTGTAGATTTACTTTTTTCTGAGCATCTACTGAGTCCAATGTTATATCTACTCATAGTTTATTTGTACCAATACTTTTCTACTTTATTTTAGATGAACAATTCCGCACAGTTTAGTGGACAAAGGAAACGTCATTTAAGGTAACTCAGACCTGGTTACTGTTTACTCATATACTGTACAAGTTTCGGAAGGACTGTGGTTATACAATTTAAATTTGATGTGTATGATTTTTGCTATTTCTATGAAGTCATAATTTTACTATTGTTTTTGGGCTATAGAAATTATATACAAAATGCAATATACAATGAGTGCTGTTTTAAATACAAAGACGAATTGGTGAACTGGAAAATTTCCAGCCTCTACAGTAGAACAGTGAAATGTTTTTGAAAATCAGACAATTTAGCAGTTTCATAAATGGCTCTTAAGATCATTTTTATCTTAAAATCTAACCATGTGTTATAATCCATTTCTTTTGGTCTTGCTGAAGTAATTCAGAAACTCCAACATTCCAAATCAATTTTCCCTCGGTCTGCATCTACATCTTGTTCCTCCTACCTCGCTGTTCAGTACCTCCTTCACAGGGTTAATTTCGTCCCTTCTAGCTGCATGCCCACCTTAATCTGCTCTTTCTGACCTTCTCTATAATATCTGTAACTTTAGGTTCTTTTCTATTTTCTTCATTTTTTGTGTTTTATCATTTAGCGTCACACCCTAACCCTTCTCAGCATTCTCATTTCTGTTGTCTTCAGGATCTTCTCCTCCCACTTCCTTCCTATTCTCCAGCATTCTGGGCCACGTTATAATATAATAAGGTCTATTATTCAAATAATTTTGTAAGGTTTAACTTATCTTGAGGTAACCCACGCCATTTAGCGTTTTGTCAAAATCACCAAGTTGTTTGATGTCATCTCGAAATAATTCTCTCTATTTCGCGTTGTTAATGATGTTGATTTTAACAGTATTAGGAAGAGCTGTATCGTGGTGAAGGAAACCCACTTAAAGAGACATTTTCCTTCACCACGATACGGATGCAATGGAAGCCACCAAACACCTTGGTGATTTTGACACAAAACGCTAAATGGCATGGCATATCCAAAAGATCACCAATTTGTAGTCTCCTTTTAAACCTAAGCGTAGAGACAACAAGAAGCCTGAACGAGTTTTCTACCTTCGAGTCCCGTTTTTGGGAGACACAGTTCAGAAGTCAACAGCTTCCTGTCAGAATAATCCACTGTACCAGATCCTTGCATCAAGCTCCCAACACAAGCCTGAACAACTCTCTGCAATCTAAACAACTGCCCGATTAACAGTGACAGGATTTGCCACCGGAGCTTCTGTGTTTATCCGGCTAAATGCAGTATTTGCGGTCAATCCTACATCGGCTCATCTATCTGACCACTACACATCAGAGCCAGGGAACACTCCAATAGCCAGACCAGCTCGATATTCATCCACAGCTCTCACTGCAGTGGTGACTTCAAATTCAACCGCAATATCATCCGACTACGGGCTAAAGAGGCCTTCCTCATTAAAGAGAAACAACCATCCCTTGAAATAACCCAATTTGCAGAACTCACAGTTTGACTGAATTGTTACTTCCTACCCTTTTGACGTACATGTTATTTCGGTTTTCCTACCGGTTTGTATTGCATCATCACACATATTGATTCCTGATTGGTTCTTGTCTGTACACGTCATTTCACTTTATTTTAATTTTACCTGTGAATTGGTTGTTTATCAACGAAATAGGAGGCTCTGTTTGACTTTTAGCAGCATTTGGGGCTCTTTCTTTTTATGCTACGGGGAATGACACCAATTTTCCACTCTATTTGCTAGATCTCCTGGTAACGATCTGTTTGACAATTATTGCTCCCTTTGTGACCAGGAGCGAGATCCCTTGCTGCTGCGAAGGCAGCGGAGTATGAGTGGCATCGGGACCGCCTCGTCAGGCAACTCGAGTCCGGACAGCATGCAGCAGCCTCGACGCAGTCTTTCCTTCTCCTCCCCGCTGGACCCCA
>JAUYWI010082286.1:0-13067 GCA_034780595.1 Parotoplana pacifica
CTTATATCCTTCTAAACATAATCACCATTGGCCTCAACAATCCTTATAAGGTGGGATCTGAGGTTGGCAAACTCTTTTACAGAGTTGAAGAATTGCGTTTTATCTATTTTCTTACTAAAACTACTGTGTTTTATAAACTTTCTTACTAAAACTAGGTACTATGTTTTACCTAAAAGTAGTGTGTATATAAAAATATATACATTTGTCATTGTTTTAATTTTTATAAAAATATTCAGAAAAAATAATTCTGCCATTTAAAAATATAAAAGTGAACAAAGTTAGAATTCTCAATTGTTGCCAACAAAAAAGCATTTTTCCTGATGTTTTGCCATTGGCCAAAGCAACTGGATCCCAAACACAAAAAAGAGAGAGCCTGTGCAATTTTTAAAGCCTTATAAGATCACCATTTTTTGCCAAAGTTTGGTGCACTTATCATTTTTTGTAACTAAATTACTTAGGTACCTTTTTTCTAACCAACTACCTATACAAAATAATTTCTATAATACTCGCACAATGAATATTTAAAAAGAAAGACCCGGTTGTGGATTTTCGACAATCTGTAACATGTCATGTACCTAACTAATACACAAATTGCTGTCCTGGCACATTATATGTTTTAGAAAATTCCTAAGAAATTTGGACTGTTTGGTTGATTTTATTTATTTATTCCTAAATATTGATTTCTGCTCATCCACGTAATCCTAACTCTATCTTCATTGGTTATTTCTTGGACTTAAAATGGACTGAACGATAATTACTTTCAGAGACTTTCTATATTCAGCTAAGAACAGGTTGATGAAGATTATGATACCTAATAATTTTAATACTGATAAAATGTATATTTTGAAACATGTACTTACAGTTCGTCTGCTTCTTGCTCAAACAGTTTCTAATTAAAATGGAGCGAAAACCCGGAATCATTCTGGTTGATATGCTCTTTTAGAATTAATAGAATGCCAATGTTCTACATCTGAATTTCATTGTTTCTAAATCCTTTTTATAGAAAATAACGGTTCAGAGTCGCAACCCATTGTCTTACCTATACACATCCCAAAATGCTACAACCCAAAATTAATGTACTAACAAAACAATACAAATATTTCATCATAGCAATGTATTGGAGGAACAAGGAACATATATTTTGTGTGAGATATATGTATAATGTCATTCTGTTATGTTTTAAAAGATGGCAACAGAAATTGATGTCATAGAATGCTTTTCCTGAATTTTATAAATGAAAACCTCATTTTATGTCTACTTAATATCGGTTGTAAGTCAAAAAGACTCAAGCCAAAATTATGATGTTTTTCATTCAAAAAAAGTTAAAGTAGGTAAATCAAAATTTAGTTTAATATTATCAAAATATATTTAATCAAAAACAATAAAAAAAACTCTAATTAACATTATCTACATTTGTAGAAAAAGATTAAATTTTAAATTTTAGTCGTTAGGTTTGTACGTCTATTTCAAAATATAGAAAAAAATAGTTGACAATCCAGTCGTAAGTAAGGTCATATACCAACATAGTGAACAATTTAGTTAAAAAATAAAATTCGTAGTTGTATAAACAAAATGTATAGGAAAGGATATTTATAAAAATCATATAGCGATTTTTTATCGTACGACTTTCCATAAATTCGCACGTCTTTAGACTTGCAGTTTACGAGATTCTACTCATCACACTTCACCAAACAATAAGTACAAGGTACGATCTCTATGGGGGGTGAAAAGATCTATGAAGCACTATTTAGAAAGTATTCAATAATGTTCAGCAAATCAAACAGAATCGTTATTATATATTTTTGCAGTTATTTTTCAGAATATTATTTTTCTTCTAGCTTTGCTATTTAAACATTGAAAATGGATTTGCTATATAGGTACCAAGGATAATAATTAACATCCATCAAATTTCAAAGAATAGACGCTCCAGATGTTGTTTTCTAATACATTGTTTAAAAGTTTCAATTTTGCTGCATGAATTAAATTAACACCAACATGCTTTTTAAACTATATCTAATAGGCTTTCAGGTTTTAATTTAGACACAGTTGAATATGTTCACAAATGCGTAAATAGATAGGTAATGAATCTTATCAAATATTAATCAAATTTATCAGTACTACTTAGAATCCAGCAATAGCATTTTGCAAAAAATTGGGTACATTTTCTATTTTTGGCCATTTTTTAAAGAAGATCTCATCATGTAACTAAGGAGGTCAAAGCAAAATATAAATTAACTAAAATTCAACAACAGAATTTTAACCCATGGTAGACATTTCGCATTTTTCCAATGTTTACCAAACTTCATTTTTTAAAGAACAACCCCGTGACCATAGGGGGGTCTGACGAAAAATATTTATACATTAAGATTCATCAGAGTATTTGATGGACTGACCACCAAATTTCATTCAAATCAGTTATGGCGTTTTCAAGCAATCAAAAAATAGGTGTTAGGGAGGGGGTGCCTCCCAAGTCTACGATCGTTTGCTAATCGTTTGGTGATAAACCTTGAGGCACCCTCTTCCGTTGCGAAAGGTTGATATTACTTAAAATCTAATGTAGCTAAATAGAAAGTATATTATTGGGTTTAGTTACCAGAAAAAGTGTGTAAATTCCAGTTGTTATTAAAGGTGACTGGATGAATAGATTAGCTTGAAAGTGAAATTACAAAATACACTTTTTATCACTTTAAAATAACAAAATGGAGGGTCTGTTACGAAAGTAAAAGATAAAATAATCAAGGTGTACACTTTCTGTTTCCCAATTCTAGCTAAAACTTACTTGTGATTTAGTGATCAATTGTTGATTATTCCAACGGAAACGAACGAGATCAAATATCATAATAATATAGTTTAAATAATTCTTAATTATAAAAATAAATACCTACCCTCTCTCTACAGTCTACGCTCTGGATAGCTACCGGTAATTAATTAAATTGTAATTTAAAATGGAAAACATTGTTGCCAAAACAAACAATATATTGTTATGTCAACAATGTTTTTCACTTTGATTTAAAATTGCCTAATTTATAATAGGTACCTAGTATTCTGCCAACATACCAACGTACTTAAACAGACCCATTAAGAGAACATTTTTGATGTTGGCAGAAAATATTGCAAATTAAGCAACTTAAATATTAGCTCAAAGTAAGTTGGTGTGTGGTACCTACCACTTTTTGCATTCTTTTGCATCTTTAAAGAAACAGAAAACATTGGGACATTGTAACACACGATGAATAGTTGGGGATCTGTATTAAGTTTCATCATTTAAATCGTCTTAGTGATTTAAACATCTGTCAATTTCATTTGGTTCTAAAAACTGCAAGATTTTCTTTGCCTTGGAATACTCGATAATGAAAACCTTTTTTAAAAGTTAACGAAACACATTTAATAATAAAAAGGACAAAAATGAACGCTACAAATAAAAAAAAGTTTTAAAGAAGGAAAATATTTTTGATAGTAAAAAATACAGTCGTATGCTGTTAGAATGTAAAAATAATTATACGTTTTCCGAATTAATACCTATCTATTAGCCGACAATGTCGTCTGCAATAAATGAATAAAATTGTATGCAGACATCTTCATTTCTATATCATCAATATTCGGAAATGCTGTTATTAGAAGAACGCATATTTGTAGTTGAATTTGTGTTTAATAATGGTGACAAATACACACACGCAGTGCAAAAGGAGTTTCAACTCAGATTTCCTGATAGACCACTAGCAAACCGCGATGTGTTGTAATTAATAAAATCACTGAGGAGACACTTTTCCATCACCCTGCAATTTCCTGCCTATAATAGCAATAAATATTTTTAATTTTGTTGCTATTTGGACGGTGGTTGATTTTTCTCCTCACTAAGAATGTACACTTTTTAAAGCAATTTGCTCATTCTTTCTATCTAAAGGATACAATATCCTATACATAATCAATTTGTTATAGCAATAAAAATGTTTAGCATTATGTAAAAAAAGAAAATTTATAAAAAGTTGTCATAATTGAGTAGGATATTAACATAAAGAAAGAGGTATGTAGTCAAGCGTAGGTATTATGGAATTAAACAATATATTATAACTACGTAGGTACCTACATTGGGTATACTAACGATTGTTTTAAAATATAGATAAATTACAAATAGAACTCAATAAACTTAATATAGGTACTTTGTCTAAATTTATTAATTGAAACAACTCTATTTCCGTGTTTAATATGTATTTGATATAATTTTTTAAAGTTTTTACAAGATATTAATTTATATAAATATACAGGGTGGCCCAAAAGTCTTCGGCCCAACACAGTATTTATTAGAATTAAGATATTGTTAAAGAATTTAATATGTACATACAATCTCTTTAATCAACAAACAATTTAACACATAAAAATTAACAATAAGAAGTAGACTATACTTATTGAATTGTCTATCAGCATTTTCTTTTTACTAATAAATATGCTGGGCCGAATATTTTGGTCCACCATGTATGTATATCTAGGATTTTAACCTAATTTAATGTTGAAAAAGATAGTGTTTGTTTAATAACTTTTTATAAATAAAAATGAACTGTTTAAAATAAAGTTGGAATAGTTAATCCGGGAAACCAACAAATAGTAAGTACAATGTAATGGCATCATTTAGAAATACATACATACTAGGGTGTACTAAAAGTCTTTAACATGGATCGATAGAAATTTGTAGGGCTGATATCTCTAGTAAAATGTGTTAGCTTTTGATGTGTTAGTTATTTGATATAAACATTTGAATGGAAAATATAGATTTTTCAGTTTGCTCTAGTCTGTTGAACATTAGTAATTAAACGATGTGAATTTATAACATAGTTATCATTTCTCCAGACTATATTCAAATTTGTCACTATCTTTATGAGACACAAACTTGATGATTATGCTAAACGAATTCCAATAAGTCTTCAGCAATAGTTGTTCTTCATATAGTACGTTTACTAGCTGGATTCGTCAGATTAAAGGTTGGAATTCACTTCAGGATGAGGAACGTTCAGGAGGCTTTCTGAAACTGTCACTGCATCCTCTGTTGCATATGTGAGAGAAATCATTTATGAGGATCGTCGACAGACTGTTAGAAAGGTTTCTGAAGTTTCATCCATCCCAAAAATAACAATACATCGCATTCTATGTGAAAATCTCAAGATGAAAAAGCTCTGGATTCCACATCTCTACTCTAATGAACAAAAACAACATCGTGTTGAAATCTCTAGGCGGAATCTACTTTTATTTAGAAGAAAAAATATGATAAGTGTGTCACAGAAGGCGAAACATGGATTTACTTTTATCAAAGTGAATGCAAAAAGGACAATATGGTCTGGCTAGCAGATGAGAATCCACGCCCAAACGTCTTAAAACCTTCTTTCACGTCAAAGAAGAAAATGTTATAAATTTTCATTGGGTGTAAAGGTCAAACCATGAATAGTGGTCACTATTCTACAGTTGTGTTACCGTTCATAAACAATTCCTTTCAAACTAAGCACCCTGGTCGACCTGTTGACAGAATGATTCTTCATCATGACAATCCTGTATGCCATGCCTCATATGGAAGAAAATGGAATATCTCTTAAAGCCCATCCCCTTTATTCGTCAGAACTGACTCCAATGGACTTAGGGGTCTTTCCAAACCTAAAAAAAGACCTGTCTAGAATCAAATTTTTACGCACTCAGGACCTTGTCAAAGCCATCAAATTACAACTTGCAACATATGGTGAAGAAGAATGGAGAATAAGGCTTGGAAGGGGAGTATATTGAGGGATCTAGATAATTGTAATCATGTTTATTTCATTCAATAAAAAATATGGACCCATGGGACACCCTACGTAGTCATAAAGTGTGTTAGGTATAATATTAGATAGATTGATTGAAAATGGTCATACTACTCTGTGTGTTGGCCTACCTACATACAAATTGGATAAATAGGCATACAAAATAGAAATGAATAATGCAACAAAAAATACTGATAACGCACATAAATTTATGAATGATGAAGATCATAAAGCATTTTTTAGATATTTATTATAAGAGTAAGCAGGTATCATTTTGGAAATGTGAAAAACACACAAAGTAGTACCTATTCTATCATAATTATCTATTAATAACTCAAACAAACTGGAGGCCTATAATTTTATAATTTTGTACTACATCTTGTGTATTGCCAAAATAAATGTGTACCTAAACTTAAGGTTTTATGGTATTAGGTACCAACTGTCAAAGATGTTGGTTTCAATTTGGCCAAATAAATTGCAATTTCATAAAATGTTTTGATATTTTTTGGGGGTAAAAATTTGAAGCAAATCAAAGCAACTTTTTTCATCGATATTTTTCAGTATTTGGCATTTTTGCTTACCACCAAACTCTTGAGATGCAATATGTTCTGATGAGCATAGCACCTCTTTGGGCATGATGCTAAGTAATAGTACCCAATTTTTTGAAAGAAAATATTCAAAATGTCAATGGTATTATAATGGACAATTCTAAATTCAGAAAATGCTTTACTTATTTGAGTATTAATTAAATCAGAATAGGAGAATAGATACTATAAAAAGTTTTGACCCAAATTATAGAAAAATAATAGAACTGTAAATTTGATATGTTTTTTTAGTTTAGTTGTATAAAACATTAGAGGTGCAAAAGACCGCCAAAAGTGTGGCTAGAGTCCAACTGCAAATGGCTTTGTTGGACGCACTGGTTGTGCTAGGAGGAGGAACAATGGCTGCCACATATTGCGAGTCAGAACCGGCAGCTGCCGAGGCATCAGAAGTGGCACTGGAGGCCGAGCTTGCAATCTGAAACACAATCATACCATTTTCATTAAAAAAATATTAATTATTTGCTGCTACATTTTTGTGTGGGTATACATTGTTCTGAAATTGTAAACATTTTCATACAAAGAGATCGTGTTTCCTATGAAATCTGGTAGAACAAGTACTTTGGAAAGATTCAAGCAGCATTTGTTGATGGGTCCAAAAATACCCAGTTGCCTATAAAATACGGAACGTTATTAGTGAGTTAAGAATTTTTAGTTGATCATGTTTATTTAAATCGCACCAAGGAAGGAGCATTTACTCATAATTTAAAAATAATCGGATTTGGTTAAAGTTCTTATTTCTTTAATTTGTTAACAACTTCTTACCCCGCTATCACCAAGGTTGGCCACATCATCAAGGGCACACATTTCAGCCGAAGTGCTGGTAGATCGCCGGCGTCTTCTTCGAGTGGGTGTGCTTGTTACTAAATAAAGAAACGAGAATACAGAACGATTGATGTCTCCATTATAAACTGATATACTTTTCTTGCAGGCGCGGTACCTGAATTTTGTTAGGGAGACCCAATCTGAAAAAGACGCAACTGCCCTCTGACACAACCTTCAATGCTTTTAAAGGATGCTAAGGATTTCTAATTAAATGTGCCCTGAAGAAATCCTTATTAAACGCAAAAAAGAGAGATACCTTATGACGGAATCTTAACAGTTTAAAAGCTGAACTATTTAAGGCGTTGCTTCAAAAACTGACCCCCTACCCCAGACCGTTAGCAGATGGTCTGAGGGTCCTGCTTCAGAAATTTGTAAAAATAAGGCCCTCTGAGAGCATAAGAAACATTTTTAATGTTTGATACTTTTATGAGGGTAACTTAAAAGATCGATTTCTCTCTCAAATTTTATCACATTCGTTTACTGATCTCCGGTTAAAAAACAGAAATTTAGATTCTCTTCTGTGAACTCTCTCTAGATGCATTCTTAAAACAGAAACGGGGCAAACGTCCAACATTGTTGACTTGGAATTTAGAATAAGTGTTGAAACATCCTTTTCATACTGACATTATTGCACTCACCAATGTCTCTGTTATCTATGCAGCCACTTTTAAGTGATCCTGAACCCATTTTGATCACACTCTCGGGAGCTCTCATCACAATGCTATAAAAAGGTCTGCAAGTAAAAGAAAAATGATGCTATGTTTCGTATTAGGTATATCGTGTTATCTCTGGTCTACATATACCACAGAACAATAGTTTTGACTGTTTTGCTTACTCTCCAAAAGAGTACTCACCCACAATAGAAACTTACTCCCTAAATTGTCCTTGTGACAACTAACAGAGAAAATTAATAAGTCTCATTCAAACGCTTTCGTTTATTGTCAAACAACCTTTTTCAGGAATAGTAAAACTGATATTTAAATGTTTACAGAATAATAAATTATAAATTGGTACATTAAAGAATTAAAAGTACTATATAGAGTATAGTCTACTCTCGATAATCCTACCTTTGATAATCCGACTCTCGTATAATCCGACTAGAATTAGAAGGGAACCAACTGCTACCTATCCAATTACACTATAAATCTGCAGGAAATTTTATAAAATAATATATACATATTTACATTTCGATAATCCGACTAGGGTGGGTTTTTTTGGTATCATAATTTCTCTACTATCCTATGTAGTTCATTTTTACTCTATAGTGTACTTGATATAGTATAGGTACTTAAGAAGTAAAGTATTTGCTGCAGCTGAAAAATTAAAAAAACAGAAAACAATAGACTCTATTTCAAATAGTACGTATGTACATAATTTTAATTAATTGCTAACTTCATAATTTGTATCCATGTATAGATTCCTGCATTTTTTGAAATACATACATATTTGATATCTATATATTGAATTCTGCAATTTTTTGAAATACATAATTGATATTTGTTAATCCGACTTTTTGCTATCCGATCCCATTTATAAAAGAACGAGAGGGGTCGGATTATCGAGAGTAGACTGTATGTAGTGTGTCTACCTTTCGTATGTCAATAGGTTTTATCTTGGTGACAAGAGAATGTCTATAGACTCAATTTTCTAATTGATAATGGTACTATGCTATATGCCTCTATTCAGGGAGTTAGGTACTTACAACATTTGAAATAATCTAAAAAATCTACGGAATTTACATTCGTAGATGGTGCTCAAAACGCGATTTGGGTAAAATTTGGCATCTGCGTACCAAATTCAATTGCTCAGATTTTGATGTAAACATTTGAGTCTGAACCCCCTAACTACACATGGTCACTTATGAAATAAGAGGTTTCAGCCAAAATATATTTTTTGAAGAAAATCAATCTTGAAGCAAAATTGATTCATATTTACTAGATATAGATCATTGTTTAATACGAGTATATTTTGCCAATTGTGAAATAGTAATCTTTTTTTACTCCAGTATAAAGGCACTCATAGATCCAAAAGGGTGAGACATCCAATGTCAGTGATATTTTTAAACCTGTAATCAAGAGGAAGTTCATCTGTGGTCAACACTTCCTGTTATCTGCAAGATTTATAAAATACATAGTAATATTATGATTCATAGTGGGTTCAATTTCCCATATACTGATGATGCATGTAATACTTAAATATTAAATACTGTTAAATAAATGAAAAACATAAATACAATAGGTCTGATAGAACTAATTAATAGCACATACCTAAATGCTATTACATATGAATTCGGGTGTATTTTTAAGACACCAGTCTTTGGGAAGTCATTAATACTTTGTGGTCACAAAAGGGGTGTAAATTACCACAAACTGCAAAAAAGCTACTCAACAGATATGAATAAAATTTGGTATCATCGTATGAAATTCACTTGAAGAGATTTTGGTATAAAAAATTGGGGTCTGTGATGGCCTTCTGAAAAAATGGGGTTGGGTCAACATTGGCAATATAGATATACTTTGAGCAAAAAATAATCCTGAAGCCAAGTATTAAGAATACATCACTGTTTAATATGTATGTATGTATATGTTTTTAAAATATTTATTTTTGTGATCAGGGTGAAAGAGAATTTGTTTTTTGCTATAAAAAATATCTAATGGTAGGTAAAAATCCAAAATAATTATGCTTTACTAAGCTTTGTGGAAAAATATTCATCAGAAAAAAGATGGCATTTTTGTGTCAAAATGGTCATTTTGTCAAATCCCTATAAATTTCAATTGGGGAAATTTAGAAATTTTAATCTTTGATAAAATTTAAACTAAAGGGTATATTAACTTTAATTTTAGCATATATGGTCACTATTAGAGTACTTAATAAAACCATATGTCATACATAACAAGTCCCAAATCTAGGTCAAATGCATTAAAAAGGATAATTTTAGAAATCCATATTTTATGACAAAAATAATGATCAGTTGGCTTACAAGATTAATGATTAAAAGCCTCAAAATTAGATATGTAATTATAAAATTCTTTTTGTTTGAAAGATTCCATGATGCAAAATGTTGAGGAAACAAGAAAAACATGTCATATACATAATTTTTCAGTAAATAAATGAGATAACTTCTCCAAATTTTTAGTAATACATAATACAAAGCAACAAACTAATTTTTAGTAATTCCAAAACTTGTCAAATAGATTTTTTAAAGAAATTGTAATGTGGTATAATACACAATATGGCAATAGGTACCAAATCTATGTTAAAATTGGTTCTGTCTAAACAGAGGATATAAGTATATAAGGAGATAAAAAGACAACAGGATTTTGATATCTGTAATTATGATAAAAAATGAAAAAGCCATAGGTATTTCTAGATAGCCATTTCAACAAGCTAATAAAGCCTTATAAGCTTCAGAGCTAACAGCACATTGTCATTGCCCTATTTATAAATCACCATATTTATAATCACCTGTCTATACACGAATCTAAAATATTGTACAGTTAACATAGAATTGTTGTACATGTCACTAACAAAAATTATTGTTTGATTGTGACAATATTTAACTAAATACTTTATATAAAAAATTCTTAAGCTACAAAATTCAAGGACAAATTTATAATAAAATTGGCCAAAAACGCACAAAAGATGGTTAGGTCTCCTAAAACAAATTCCAAAATTACTTGAAATAAATGAATATGGTATGGCATTAAATAAATATTATTAAGTAATTAGGTATTTAAGATTTTAGAACTAACAAAGTTCATTAGATTATTGTTAGCAGTGTAATATTGAACTACAATTAGTTTTCTCATCTTTGTTAAATTAAAAAATAATCAGAGCCATACCAACCTAAATACCATATTAAATTAAATGTATTTCAATTATTTATGAGATTTGTTTTTAGGCTTGTTTGCCCATCTTGTTTATTAATTTTTGTCTTATTTATATATTTTAACTAAATAAATATTTTTTAACAAACAAAACTATTATTAGATGATTATTAGATAAATTAATTAAAAGCTGTAGATTTATTTAGTCAATTCTATTACTTTAAAATGATGTTCCTAATGAACCATACATCATATTAACATATTTTTTTCATGCAAACAACATCTATTTTCTTTCTCTTTCATTATGCCAAATTTCAGTTTAATTGTTGAAGTTTCATTTTATACTACTAACATATAGGTAGTACCCATTTCTAGGTGGTTGCTAGAGTGTATCAACCAAACCTAAATGGATTTTTAATATTTGTAGCAAATTTCATTAAAATCGGTTGATGTAAGGGACCATTATAAGTACTGAAGAAAGAAAGAAATATAAATGGATAACTTTAAGCACTCATTGTTCGAAAACCAATACACTGCTTTGTATGAAATTTGGACACATTGTTAACATAGAAAAATTCAATCTATAGGTATTAACCTGTATGAGCTATGGATGTCCAAAGTTTAGCCCATGTTCAGAAGTCCTATAATACTCTGGCAAGGCTAGGTGGCTCATAGAGCTAATAGTCTCTTGCCATACTAAACATATTGCACAGTTTTCTTTAAAAACTAACACAATAAATAAATGAAAATGTTGGTCATACAACCTCATTATTAATACTATTTATGGTTTCCAATATATGATAAAAGAAATGTACTGCTGCAAAAATGTAGCTAGGTAAAAATATGAAAGATGTGTATAACACCAGACAAACAATAAATAGAAACACAGAATCTAAAATTTAAAATATATAATAAAGGAAAATAAAATACAAAAAAGTAGATATCTTGTTAAATTTAAATACTACACAACACTTTGTAAGGTACCAACAGATATCAATTTAATATTAAAATTAACAATCAGGTCCATAATCTAAATTCAATTACATCAACAGCCAATACATCATTTACAAACATCACTACAATTAATACAAATCTCACCATTTTCACTTTGTATATTATTGAGGGTCACAACTCAGTGGCAATGATCTGAGTGACATACCATCCATGGCTTATTGTACAAAACAACAAATTAAATAAGTAACAGCAAATTTCAACAAACAACACATTTTTATGAGCATTGCAGATTACAGAGTTAACTTGTTGCAAAATGAAGGAAACCACCTCAAAATGATGACTCATTTTATCAATGATATCATAAACAGAGTCTGATGTGCATTCCATCCAAACATGACTGTTCTGTATGTACTCATCCTTTGTTTTATTTAGGTATCACAATTTCTCAATATATCCCCAGTGGTAATTAGGAATGACAATAGTAAACTAAAGTATACCCAATCATATACTTTATGTTAGTTGATATCTAGAATTCTATGGCTGATATGTATATATAAAAATCTGCATGACAACACTATACCTACAAACATCATATGAAACAAAAATTCTTATGTCTAGAGACAGAAAGGAGATAGGTAGGTATTATTTGGCTTATATTCCTAAATATGGCTAATGAAATTGTTGCTACTTGTGATCACTAAAAAAACATGGCTTAACTCAATCCTCACTACCAAATTTGGACACAGCATCAAAGACATTTCAATAAGTTATGGTCATTATACTATAAAATTTTGAAATGCTGCTTGCCTCAGTCATAAAAAACATGCTTATGACTATGACTGCTTCAAGAAACATACTATGCAACAAACCACAGGAAGATCAGTTCATTACTCTGAGTTGATTGCACTGTGACATTCTTATAATAGTTAACTCTTATCCATTAAACCTAGAGACAAATATATTTGGTCAGATTTTTTTAATTTATAACTTTTTAAATTTTTAACATACAGGGTGTTTCAGTTGATCCCACCACTAAAATCATATTTTTGAAAACAAGAAAATTTAATTTTAAATGGTGA
>JAUYWI010082308.1:0-24216 GCA_034780595.1 Parotoplana pacifica
ACCATTGTACGACAGTTATTCAAGCTAATGGAGCATATATCTAAACTGATATGGTATTATCCAGGTGACTTATGACATTGTATTGAATTTGTATTAAAGTTTCTCGTTTAATTTTTTTTAATTTGAAGTTGAAAAAACGCCATAGTTTACCGGACAGCCTATATTTAAAATTTGTATTATAACAAAAGTATGCAGCAGGTGAAACTACTTTTAAAACACTGGCTATTGATAATTTAGTTGACTAGTGCAATGACGTCATAAAATAACTCCGCCAGTAAAAAAATAAAATTAGATACCAGGGACACTATAAAAACAAGGGACTATTAACAAGGTTTTGAAACGCCACTAACAAAGGCTGGTTTATAGGATTTTATAAAGTCAAATTGTTCATTTATCTAATTCTATTGAACCAATTGCACTGATATTTGGAACATTAAAGCAGTTTATGGCGGTTCTGATTGTTAATTTTATATAGGCATTACAATAGGAAATATATGTAACTTTTCACTTTTCCAGCGTAGAGGAGACCAAAATGGCGACTGATCCTATAGAATTTCCTGTCAATGCTACATTTTTAAATCAAATTATGTATTATTTGTAGACGAACTCCTCGCTGCCAAAGAAAAGTACAAGTCCATGACCGACGAATTGGACCAGACCTTTGCCGAGTTGACCGATTATTAAATCAGCAGAAGCTGGGGAGAGAAATGAATGTGTGGCCCCAACGTCCAGTCAGAATATATATACAAGAACATCAATGCGAATCCACGCACATAATCGATTTGTCAATTGATATTTTATTCATTCAAACTACATATTCTTTACTAACATTTATGTATACTTTAATTTATTTTTAGGTACATTTGATGTACACTTTAATGTGAAGATCCTACTATTATATATAATTGTCCTTAATTAATATTCTTCAAATATTCTAATCTTTTATTGTATACACATAGTACTTTAAATTAATAAATTCGTATCATATTCGTAAATTTTATCATATACGCTAATAGCTCATTATTCAGTTCGATCATTGTTCACCTAGTCAAACGTTCACTTGACAATTTAATGCATGATTTTTTTAACGAGAAAAATACATTTTAGATAGATTTTTAAATTGATACCTAGAGTTATATTGGTTTGGTGAATTTTCGTTTTTTGAAAATTTGACTAGAGCAGTATAGTTTTTCAAAACTTCTTAAAAACAAACCGATGGTACCTAATATATTGAAATTTTTAAACAATTTTGTTAGTTGAATTTCTGTTTATGTACTTCTATTATATTAACTAAAATAGTTATTATGTAAAAATGATTTTTTATTTGAAAGGAATTTTGGAAGACTATATAGGAAATTAACAATTAGGTAATAGCTGATTTTATAAAGAATACTATATATAACTGCTATCATTAAAAATTTTACATTTTATAATTATAAATAGAATTTTTATAATTATAAAATAGTTTTTGTTATTCACAAAATGCATTTTGCTTTTATTCAAATTTATAAATTGGATATGATACAAAAAAATATCAGCACACGCCACGAAAGATGGGTTGTATACACTGTTACACAATAACGTTTAAAAAACTTTTAATTAACGTTTAAAACTGGAAATAACATTTATAATTGGCAATAACGTTTAAAATTTTAAACATTATTTAAACATTTTTTAAACGTTATTTCGTAATATGAGTGTAGATCTAATTTTGTGCCCGCATTCATGCATTCTTTCAACGTGTATTTCAAATAAAATTAAATACTTGACATAAATGTATGTGTTTTATCTATACTGTTGGCAAACGTTGTATTTATCCTAAGTTTGTTAAATTATTTTGGTTAATTAAATGTGAAACAAAAGGCAAAACGTTTTCAAAAGAATGAGGATAAAATTAGGATTATAAGAAAATAAATGACAAAACAGTTAACATTTATCAATAACTTTTAAACTATTGTCAGTGTTTCTTAAAAGATAATGGTGTTGTTTTAAATGTCGTTTGTAAAATATTTTATAGATTGAATTTTAAATAATATTCGTAATTCACAGAATGATAAATTTCTTAATGTACCGTAACAATAATAGATAGACTAAACTAAATGTAATTTCGTCACAGTAGAATTTTAGTAAAATAAAATAGGAAGTTTGTTTTACGGAACTTGGCAGTAATGTTTAAAATAAAACTTTTCAAATTAATTTTAAAGGCAACATATACATATTTTAGAAATTAGAACTTCAAAATTGATTGATATGCGGATTTACTTATATTTAAAAAAATAGAACAAATTATAGCTAACTAGGCTAAATCTACATTAGATTAATAATCATAAACATCGTCATTTTTGATGTGTTGATTCATCTTCGATAATTTCTACAAGCTCCTCAGGATATAAACGTTCTCGAATTAGGAATCCCTTTTGTCTATCTTTGTAGTCTGCTTCTGGCCAGGCTTTGGGCTTAAAGTTGGTTTCAGGATTTTCGTTATACTAAAAAAAAATAGCCAGCAAATGAATTATAATAAACTAGTTTTGACTAAACAATTTTACCTAGCAGTTTTACCGAACAAACTGTGAAATTAATACCGAAGAAAATGACAATTGACTGCAATAAATTATAAGCATTTAGACTGACTTGAGTTGCCTTAGAATATAGGCTTCATCAAATTGTCAAACTATCAAATAAAAAATATATAAACGACAATTCGTTCCATTTTGTGACGTTTAAGAGACTGAATGAATGTGAATGTGATTTTCCGATCATAAATGCCAAAAGTAAACACTCAATTGCTTTGTTTGATTTTTTTGTATTTGAAATTCTACACCCAAATAAGAATTATCCGAAGGCAGTACAAGAAAAGTACACCAAAGAAATAATTGTGTTCCAGTCTAGTTAGTTTTGAAAAATGCTCGATGCATACCTATTTGGTTGATAAATTTTATTTCTTAATCTAACCCTTCTCAGGTAGAGCGAGTGTCAGCTATGCATATGAAATTGCTGTACAGTTAAACAACTCAACTCCGGTTCTGGTAGTTTAAAATTTTGCTGCTTTACTTTAAAAAGATCCGACTAGCCAATTTAGCCAAAAGGTACCTACGTTTTATCAAAGTAATAAGGATACGCTTCCTGATGAGCCTTTAATGGGTAATTAACAATAACTTGTCAAATATAATATCTTAAAATCCGTGAATAATCGATTTATAGAAATTAATTTCATCAAAATAATTACAATTTTAATACCTATATATAAAATTCCAGGAAAATTATCAATTTGTAACTCATTTGATATACCTTCATATAATTAAATTAATGTCTGAAACCTCCCCCACCCCGTTATCGGAGCTGACAGTAAGGGAGCTGAAATGATTGTACATTGCTGTAAAAATTTTAAAGAAGCATTATTTAATAATAATAATAATAATAATAATAATAGTATTCCATTGGATAAGCTATGTATATAAAAGATGTACCATAACCAAAAAGCTTAATAAAAGGAAAAAGAAATAACATTTGATAGCCTTATATTTTTTCCTTACAGCAAGGATATCATCTTTATTTCTTTTTCCTTTTACAAAATAATGCTGCATAAAAGCTTAATACTCTTCTTACAAACTTTGCTGAAAATTAAATAGTTTATTTATAGTTATTAAAATAGGCAATTGAATAAAATGTAAATAATTCATACTTAGGTAATCCATGCCTACTATTTTTAAAAGTTGCTAATGTCGTTGGACTGCTGCCAGCTTCGTGTGCACAATAGAATATACCCAATAAATGCCAAACATTAATTCAAAAGTCGGGTAAAGTATACATACATAGATGTTTAGAACATCAATTAGCTATAAAAATGACTACGATTTCTTGTTCAGTGAAACATCCCTTTTTTATTACTTACATCTCTCTGGTTCTTAACATCATTATAATTGAGATCGTAATTTCTTTTATTGTCTCGAGCCTTCTTCATTATGGGTGGCATTTCTTTTGTACCATAGAAATGAAGTTTCACGTTCTTCACTTCGCCTTTGTCTCTACCTTGAGACTGAAAAATAAATAAATTCGACTAACTACTCGAAGTGCTATTATACAAAATGCTAAATACGAATGCCCAAACTAAGCAAAATATGTACATTTTAAAGTTAGGCATCAGTATTTCAGTTTTATATCCAACCAACTAAAATTTTGCTAATGAATTAATTATTATTATTATATAAAAGTTTCACCGTATCAATAACAAAAATTGACCAAACTCCAGCTGGGTCCTCCCCCCAGTTGTGTCGACTAGTAAATGGCCAAGATCTGAAACCTTCCCCAGAGTAGTCATCTTTTCTTGAGTGAAGTAATATTGTTTTTAAGCCTAAAATTAATAGTGAACCTTTAAAATAATGTTTGAAGGTCTCTTACCGAATATTCGAGAAATTGTAGATAGGTACAAATTAAATAGTAAAATAAAATGAATTAATGTGAATAAAATGGATAGACCAAATCGTTGATTTATCATAATGGATGTAAATCAATACATTTTTCAACAAACAGGACTTTAGGCTCCCACAATAGACCCACTGGATACCGCATATGATTAAACAGACAGACATGCCAATAAAGATTACGCTGAATTCAACCACATATTAACTAATAAAACTATTAAAATCGCTCTGAATGACCTTAATGACATGTAGAACAGTAAAACAATGAAAAATAATCTAAAATCAACCAAATCTAAACAGTTTTAAAAACCAACAAAACTGGATTAAAAAAACTGTGGCTTGACCCCTTCGATGTAGTTTTATCTAATTGCCCTGATCCAAGAAAAAATATTAACTGCTTAGATCAACCACTTCAACATCAAAACAGAATGTAGGTAATTGTAACCTGAATGAACTATTAGAGAAACCTTCTCTGTAACACAGCGTGGGAAATAAAAAGAAGAAGAACATAAAAGCCATAAAGGGTGAAGTTACTCAAGAATTACATAATCAAATTTTGTTGTATTTATGGAAATAGATATACAGATAGCTATGTCTCTGATTGTGATCATATACCTGATGGTGACCGTAGATAAACTTCCAGACGTCCTCTGATTGGATAATCTGCGTCCATGATAACTTGCACTTCCTCCAAATATCGAACCTCGTTCTTTTCGCCCCGACATCCAGTTGATGAAATGGTCAGCACCGCAGTTTCATCTCCTATTTCTCGCCTCTGATGATTATTTCTAAAATATAAAAATCGATCCTTATTAACTATATACATAATTGCTATCTTATCTTATCATGCTTCAGCTTAAGTGTAGAACAAGAAGCATTTGTTTGCATATAATATATATGCCTGTAAATGTAAAATATGGCTTTTTAAAACTAAAGTCTTGATTTCGAACATTTTACGCTTTGTAAAATTTTCTATAAAATTAATCAAAAATATTGAAAATTTACAAATACGTATTTACAAGGTACAAATTGAAAGAAGTCGAACAAAGCTCGCGCTCATTTCAAGTATTCAAGCAGCTTGCATTTACTGAAAATTTAGATGGTGCAATGGTTTTTGATATGACCAACCTTTCTGGCCCACTGTGCTTGTTAAAACCATATTGTTACACTTACTTTATTAGTTTAAAAAATATTTAATCTCCTTTTATAAATTACCGTATTTTTGCCACAAAATTTCTTGCCAATTCTTTGAAAGCATATGACATTTTGCGAGAAACAATGAATAGAAAACGATTACTAAGAGCAATTATTCCTGCTGCCCTTTCCACGTGGCTTTATAAACTCTATGCTGGCATTAGAATATGGTGAATCTTATATCTACAGGGTGTTAGAAAAGTCTGCCGGTAAAAATGTTGATTATCGATTTTTGCCGCCCCAAGTCTATTTTCCTCAAAAAATCGATCATCAATAAAAAACGATTTTTATCCTATAGAGCACCTAAACACCAAATTTGAAGTCAATTGAACCATAGTTTTGGACCTGATGACGTCATCAGTCCCTAGCTCGGCCCTTTTTGGATTTTTTCAAAAAATGTCAATGTTACCTGTGTTCCAAATTTTATCCCAAACCATCAGTAAACCTAAGGATAAACCTGTTGTGTGCATGTTGTTACTAATTATATGCATGTTCTTACTAATTGTGTGCATGTTGTTACTAATTGTGTGCATGTTGTTACTAATTGTGTGCATGTTCTTACTAATTATATGCATGTTCTTACTAATTGTGTGCATGTTGTTACTATTTGTGTGCATTTGTTACTATTTGTGTGCATGTTCTTACTATTTGTATGCATGTTCTTACTAATTATATGCATGTTCTTACTAATTGTGTGCATGTTGTTACTAATTGTGTGCATGTTCTTACTAATTGTGTGCATGTTGTTACTAATTGTGTGCACGTTGTTACTAATTGTGTGCATGTTGTTACTAATTTTGTGCATGTTGTTACTATTTGTGTGCATGTTCTTACTAATTATGTGCATGTTCTTACTAATTGTGTGCATTGTTACTAATTGTGTGCATGTTGTTACTAATTGTGTGCATATTGTTACTAATTGTGTGCATGTTGTTACTAATTGTGTGCATGTTGTTACTAATTGTGTGCATGTTATTACTAATTGTGTGCATGTTGTTACTAATTGTGTGCATGTTGTTACTAATTATGTGCATGTTGTTACTAATTATGTGCATGTTGTTACTAATTGTGTGCATGTTCTTACTAATAGTGTACATGTTCTTACTAATTATGGGCATGTTCTTACTAATTGTGTGCATGTTCTTACTAATTGTGTGCATGTTCTTACTAATTATGCGCATGTTCTTACAAAATTAACTCTTGGTTGCAAATTGCCAGTGGTTGTAGGTTGGTCCATTTCTCAGCTAGTTCAACCATAGATGCACTGTTCATCAGACCGAAACCAAAACTGGTACTGACCATGAATCCAGCCCCGTTGAGTTGCCATTGAGAATGAAGAGTCAAGGGAGCTGGTTCGGCACTCCAGGCGATGAGATGTTTTACATCACGATAAGTCAATTCGGGACTGAATTATAGGTGTATAAAATGTACAAAAGAAATTAACCAGACACATCACAAAGATACCACGAATGTATACAAAATGGCAGATGGCGCCAGAATATAAACTTTCAATTTTTTTTCGATAAATTCTCAAAAAGGTCAATTTACTACTTATAACAAAAATATCTAATTTTATGGCTTTTGTCGGTTTTTCCCAAATAAAATTGAATTTACCAATTATTTGTGATTTTTTATCAAACACTTGTAGGTGCCTATCTTTGAATACTAACATTTTACGGTAACAAAACTGGGAGGCGACTAATAAATGTGCACAAAACTCTTCTAAATTAGCTGATGTAAATTTGTAGGTTAAGAGGTTCATAATGCGATATTATATCGAAGTGATTACTTTGCTTCAAGTACAAGGGCAATGATACCAGCAGCAAGCGGGGCTGCAGCAGAGGTCCCCGTATGTTTCTTTGTACACGTATGATTCAGGTCCGTACTCACCTAAAAAATCAGAATAAAATTTTATTAATTAAAAATAATATTTTTCATCAAATAAAATATTTGGATGTTTTGTCTCACTGTATTACTAAAAGTAACGAGAATGTTTCAACTTTAGTTTTTAACAGTTAGACAATTGTATTATATTTGTTTAAATAAATTAATAGATTTAGGTAATTTTATACCTTTTAGACAACTACATGCCCACCCACTCCCACCCCTGTCAGCAACAGGGCAAATATCATCGAAATGTTTTTTTTTGAGGAAAATATGTCATTGCATTTTCTTGAGTATGTGCAAAATCTGATTTGTTTTGCCATATTTTTTGTCGAAAATAAGGATTTTTCGTTTTGTATAGTTCTTGAGCGCTGAATGCCTCTCTAAAAACATTTGATAAAACGTACAATGGTAAGGAAAACAAATATATTCTTATTGAGATTTAAACAACTCTAAAATCAGAAATAATAATTACATTGGCAGTATATTTGGACACATTATTAAAGACACTCAACGGAATACAATGACAATTTACAGAGAGCAAAGTCCAAAAAGAAAGAGTTAAATAAAGAAATAAACAAACAAAGCGACGTCAAAAAATAAAGTAAGAAACTGGCTCACATGACCACACCTTTAGTTTCCTATGCATAATTATGTTGCCATACTTCAAAAGGGTATAATGAACGTACCACGCCTCGCTGCAGATTCCTGCCATTGGAAAATGTTGCCGCCATAATGGCTGGACAGCGCTCATTGTACCATGGGTCATCAAATCGCTGGGATACGCTGCTAAAGCTCAGTGTATAAGGACTTGATGAATATCCATCGCAGGCGCAGTTGTCCTCATTGACTCCACCATTGCCAGAGGCCCAGACATAGATCACACCTTTTCCACCGCGACCCTAGAATATACATTGGGCTCCAAATATTGAGGTTATGCTACACAAGCATTAATTGGCCCTTCCTCTGACTATAGAATTGTAAAAACAGATCATGCCCACAATTTGCTTGAAATTGGGCTTACCTAATCAACATTTTCTTTTGGAAATTTTAATAGAAATGGTGATGTGATATCGTGTCAAGAATGATAAAATAAACGTTTCCGTAAAAAAACTGTCAAGTGAAATTTTCATAGGTAAATAAAAGTACGAGAACATTGTTTTAAAAGTTGTAGATATACTCTTTATAATCTGCTAACATTTCATTGATTAAATATTTACTAATGATGTCATATACTATTTTTAGCCAAAGCATGGAAAAATAGTATAAAAGATGCATATAAATATATTTTAAAATTTGAAGATATACACAGCTAATACATCATTTGACATCATTATTTAACAGATAAAATGTTTACTGGTGGTACTAGATTGGAGCCAAAGTGGTCCAGAACAGTTCTGAAAGTTACTGGCAGAAATTTTGACAGGGCCTTGAATCCAAAAATTGCTTGAATCAGTTACATATCTCAAATTTATATTCTAAAGACAATCTATATTTTTCTGCAATTATATTGAGCTGCAAATCTCCTGGAAGGCATTGAATGGCCCTAAAGATGCCTATAGTTGTTCTGTGACAGAGCGTCTGGAAGCTGTTTTACCAGATCATGGGGGACAGAATTTTGCGGAAATTATTCTAATTTTGTATACTATTGTCTGTATGACACATATTATGGGAAATTAAACAATCGTAGTCACCATCAATAAACATTTGAAGGCCAGATTGTGCCTCCATTAGGTTCAGTAGCTCATAATTAGAGTCTAGGGACTATCTAATAAATATTCATTATGCTAAATTGCACAATTTTTTGGCCCATAAGTAAACATTTAAGGCCAGAATGTGACTCCAATTAGCTTACTAGTTCATAGAGAAAATTATATTCACCTAATTGAATATATTGAAATAATTTTTTTGCCTAATTCTGGTCCTCATGACCTACTCACAGATCTATTATAAGCAAATTTGAGGATTTCAATACCTTATATGAAGCCTGGTAATCCACCAGAATAGGATAAGAATAATATTCAGTTTGCATTTAGAATCTTCAGTTGATTGGAGTCACATTATACGTTTAAGGACCTGGTGAAATTACTTCCAGTGGCTCTGGAAATCACTCTGTTATATAATGAGATAATTTGCACCAAATTTTGGATCCTATGACCTGGAGAAACAGTTTCCAGTAACTCTCAGAACAACTATAAGCATTTTTGGGGACTTTCTATACTTTACCGAAAGATTAACAACTCAATATAATGGCATAAAAAGATAGAGATTTGTCTTTAGAATATCAATTTGAGATTTGAAACTATTTGAAGTCATATTTATGCTCCAGCGACCTTTCAACATTTCAGACAGTAACTCTCAGAACTGTTCTAAACCACTTGGTTTGCTATTATTTTCTCATTTTTATATGAATGCAACATGTGGTTTACTAAGTACTTTTTGGATAGAAGTCTGCATGTTTTTATCTATTGATAATACATCAAATAACTCTAAAATATTTCCTTTTCTTTTTGCTTCATGTTTTGTACTTCATATTTAAGTTGACCACAGTCTGAGTGCCGGTACATTCAAAGGCTTATAATTTTATTTACCTAAGAGGATTCCATAGGAAAAAATTTTCTAAACAGCCTTAGATACTGTAGATACTTTTGCACTTAAAATCATTTTGACCTATTTTTTCATTTAGAATGATTGGTTTTACATAACACCAAGGAATACTAAAATAACGTTAGTAGTCCCTGCATAAAACTTTTATAATTATCTCAAATTTAGTAAACATACTTCCTGAATGCCTTTAAGAATAGCTTTAGAAGCTAAAGGTCCTGGTTTCTCCATTGTTTTCCCATTGTCTCGTGGTCCCCAACTGGAACTATAGATATCAATGTGATGAAAATTGTAGCCAAGAGCTTTAGCCTCTATAACGTCTGTTACTTGTCCATCCAAGATTCTTATTCCTGGAAAGTAGTACATTTAGATAGTAAGTACAACTGAATTTAGAACCTTCAAACAACACGAATAAATGACAGGTTGTTTTATAGACATTAAATCTACAACATTTGGCTTCATAAATATAAGTTATAAACATCGATGTTGGTGGGCGACCTTGTGGTGCAGAGGGTAGAATGCTTGCATGCTAATCAGAAGATCCCGGATTCGAATCTTGCTCTGTATTGATGATGGGAAAATACCCCCAATTTAGTAAACAGATGGATGACTTGTTTATGAATTATATTTAATTTCTGTAAGTAAACCCATGAATTTCTATTTCATGGTGTTGATGTAAAACATTTCTAAGTAAATTTTGAATTCATATTGAACAATAGAAATATTTGATGTTTGTTCATGTAGATGATTTATGGATCTGAAAAGTAAATCTTGTAATTTAAAAAAAAATCAGTTGGATATTAAGCCTTTTTTTAAGTATTACTTTTGTATAACATAATATATTGCATCAATTCTTCCTTCTTACCCCCAATTGATGCACCAAATGCAACACCAACACCACAGATATTGTTATTAGGAGCCATAGCCACCTCTCCTGCACATCGAGTACCATGTCTGAAATATCATAGAAGTTTGCGCTCAATAACGGATTGCATGTACTTAGGCTTGAAACCATATCACTGATACCTAGATCAGAATGATATTATACGTAGATACCAAGCTGTTTTGTAAAGAAATTCGTATTCTATAATTGACTTAGTATCATTGGATTGTAATGATTTTTAATAATTATTAACCTAGTAGCGGTCATTTTGTGTCTGACTCATAAATACTCGTAAAATGGACGCATAATTTAAAGAAAGATCGATGTTATCGGCTCCCTTATCGATTTTTTTCTAAAATGTGACTGCTTGTAATTCCATAATACTACAGAGTGTCCATAGAGTAACGCAAGTGAGAAAATAATGAAATAAATTAAAAATACACCTAATGTTCTTCACAACCTTGCCCGCTTATATTCATAAAAATCAACAGTAAACTTATGAATAAATTTTAAAACGATGTCTGTGCATTTTTAATACACATAAATCATAAATCATTTATTTAATACACATCAATAAAAAATGGTGTACACAGCTGAACAAGGTGTTTGTTTAGTAGAGAATAACTTTAGAAGTGGTAGCTATGCTGCAGCTAAACAAGCCCTCACTAATCTAAATCCAAATGCTCCCGTCTCCTCTGATTCAACAATAAAACGCTTAATAGACCACAAGTTTCGACATACAGGCTCTGTTAATAAAGAAGAACGCTTAGGCAGACCATTTTTAGAAGCCGATGGTGATAAAGTGGCTATGGTTCAAGGGACATTCAATGAAAGTCGCACACAATCAGTAAGAAAAGTTGCACAGCAAGTTGACATTCCTAGATCAAGTGTTCACAAAAATTTTCGCAAAGTCTTGAAATTGTTTCCTTACAAAACAGTGGTCATTCAAAATTTGGAGGAACTTGATTATCACCTACGCTCCAAATATTGTGACAGATAATGACCCCTCATTCCTCGAAACATATTATTTTGGTCTGATGAAGCTTGCTTTTGGCTTAATGGATATGTTAATTCTCAAAATAGTCGATATTGGTCATCCGAGAATCCTCATGAATATGTGGGGAAGCGTCTGCATTCTCAGAAAGTGGGCCTGTGGGCAGCCATGTCACGTGAAAGAATTTTCTTTTGTTTTTTCCAAGATCATGTACCTAAATACTGCAGTCTAATGAAATTTCATTGATTCATTTGTACACATATTAACTCGTCGTGAATCTGTAATTGCTTGGTTTCAACAACAAAATGCAACAGCTCACACATCATATATGTCATTAGAACACATTAAACGATACTTTGGTCAATAGACTACATATTTCCAATGGATTTATTTATCCACTACACGCTTTCCAGACTCACCAGATTTTTTCTTGTGGGGATATCTCAAAGACAATATTCAGAAATGCATTGATGATATTAAAGAAGTCACTCTCAAAAATATGTCAAGATATGTAGTGAAGCTGGTAAGATTGTGCCTGTCTGAAGAGGGACAACATTTCCAACATCTTTATGAAATATTAGGTGTATTGTATAGGACTGAACTTTATATTTTGGCTAATATGTTTTGAAAAAAAAAATTTTTGGATTGTTAATTTATTTCTATATTTTTTCACTTGCATTACTTTATGGACACCCTGTATTTAGTTCAATATCTATTATTTATGCTCTATGTATATTATTTATATTGGAATATTGTGTACTCTGTGTTTTTTCGATCAACCTAAAAACTGATATTGTTGCGTGAGGCTTACGCTCTATGATATGAATTTTATTTAGTAAAACTATATGTTTGCATTACATAAACGCATCTTTTTATAAACTATCATGGTTTCAAAAAAATATTTTAACCTACTTCAAATTTCTTAACAATTTCTTGAATACCTAGGTACGATAAACATTTGGAATCTCACAAACGTTGTTGTTATTTAAAATTTAATCTAAAACCAAGACCATATTTTTTTACAAAAATAAAGATTTCGTATATCGAAAATTATTTCATGAGTGAATAGAAAGCAATCTGAATTTTAGCAATTTAATTTAAATAAAAATTCTGAATTACAATAAATCAATGAACAAAACCACAAGATATTATCAGAAAGATATTCATGTATCTATCAATATCCCTTTATAAAAATAGCTAATATATAAAATGATGTCAATATCTACGTATATTGTGTAACTCTGTCCACCATGTAAATTTTCATGTAGTAGGAGTATGAACTGAACAATAAATAATAAAATACGATCAATAATCTGATATTCTATATGCTCCGTTAAACAACTCAGCTGTTTTACGAATTTATTAGGGAGCCACCAACCTGACTACTTAAAAAAAATTTGCTCTTTTACATAACTGGCATATATTTAAAAATACTTTGATTTTAATGATTTTTACTAAACCTACGCCCAGTAAACGAAATTGATTCAAACAACCGGAAGTGAATGAGTGTGTGTACTCAACATGAAAAAATAATACTAGCACAAATTAATTTTAGCGTAGCCTAGTTGACATAGACTAATTCATGTAACATTACATTACTAGCTATACATTTTTAGTGTAAAATAGAAAAAGAGGTAACCAGAATTTTATTCATTAAAATATGGTGTACTTAAATCCGAATATTGTTTGTCCATTCTAAATTCATTATTTATATTAAATAATTTTTAATTGAAGATGTGGTTTTATAAAAAATACTAGGTAATCTGTGGATTGTTATTTATTAAAAATGTTCTTATTAAAAAGTAAAACATTCAAATAAAAATATTTGCTGCCTTTAATTCCAAATGAAAATTAAAAAAATAAATTTGTATAATTTTATATTTGGTTGGAAATCCATAATTTTATCACAAACAATCTTATAACAATAAAATGAAGCTCGACTTTAATTGTCCATGATTTACCTAAGCTAAATTGTCAGAAACTTTATCTTTATAAGCAGATTGAAACCATCCACTAAGATATTAATTTTCAGACAATACATTATTATTTGAAGGATATCTGACATTAAGAATTCTATAAATTCGTAATCCTAAATATCTTTTTCTGTTTTACTTTCATATTCACTACAGAATTGTGCCTCATACTCTTATAGGACTACATTATCTCTTCATTGGCAATTTCATTTCTTCGGAGGAAGGCAATATTTTACTTACATGTTGGAGGTTAAAGAAAATATACATTCTTTGGAGGGCAGTTAAAATGTCAAAATATCGAATCACTTTTGACAAATGCGTCATTTCTAGGGCAATGAGATGAAAATTTTAGAATAAATGAATGTGAAATTTTGAAGTTGTTTTTCCCCCTAACTTTCTGGTGACTAAACTAAACAACATGGCTTTCTTTCGTATTTTCTTGACATCTTTTTATTCCTATCAATATCATTTTGATGGTGTTGATAATTATTTAATTTTTTGTGCCATGTTTGACTGTTTTGGTATAATAAATGTTTATATATTACTTTTATTTATCGATTTTTTTTGCATTAAAAAATGTTGCTTTTTATGTATTTGATTGCTTTTAAGGATGGTTACCTCCTTTCTGGAAATGGACGTTTTGCTTTGTAAAACTAAGAAACTGACTCACTTGTTTGTTTTGTCTCGATCGTATCTTGGCTGAGGATCAGGATCATTATCACAGAAATCGTAGCTTGCTTTAGGATCCTAAATAAAATGCTATAATGAGTACCTAATTAAATGCTCTAATGACCAGCTTAGTACGCATATTTGAAATTTGAAGTTTGCTTAGTTTTTGATAAAAAAGATTAATTAATTTAATTACTTAGCAATTAGGAAAATATATACTTACCTAAAATATGTAGTAACAAAAAATTGAAATTAGATATCTTTGTAGCATTAACATATCAAATATTTGTGTGACACTAACTTTAACCGAGTTTTTAAAGGCTGTTTTTTCATATCTCTGAAACTACTGAACCAATTGTTTTGAAATTGGGAACGGTGATTTGAAATTAGAAGAGAAAAATATTTTTTAAATTTCAAAGTCATAGGTCATGTGGCATATACATAGTTTAGACTGACTCAAATGGCCCAAAATATTAATTATTAATGGACTAACAGTAATTAAAAAATTGATATTCAATGATTCAAATATTATTTAGCTCCTGTCAATTAAATTGCAATACTATTTTTAGTTTCCTCAAATTTGATATATGTAGCAGGACCAACAATTATTTTATTGTTCACATTTTAGCTTATAACTTAGCATTTATGATAGATATGAATATTATTTTGTTTAAAATTGTATCACTTGTATCTTTTAACAAAAAAAGAATTTTGTAATTATCTATTTTTGTTGCTAAACTATCGTACATTTTATTTTTTTATAGTTTTGGTACACACGCTATTGAAAAATCAATAATTATTAAATATCATAAGAATAAAAATAGATAATTGCATTATTTGTTTAAAAGATATTAACGTCTGTGATACAATTCCCAAAAATGGTATTTATATCTATCATAAATTCTGAATTATAAGCTAAAATGTGAAAAACGAATAATTTTCGGTGATCAAACACAGTGTCGTAAGTTAATTGAAAGTAGCAAATATTGTTTGAATCATTGATTATCCAAAATTATAATTATTGTCAGTTCTAGTCTATCCAAAATTCATGTTTTTAGCCATTTGAGTCAGTCCAAACTAAAGGTCACATGAAGTATGACCGTGACATTTTAAAAATAGTTTATCTTATCAGTTCAAATTAATATTCCACGATTCAAAGGAATTAGTTTAATAGTTTCAGAGATGAAAAAATAACCTTTAAAAACCAGAAAAATACCGCAAACAAAAATATAGAGTTGAGGGTCCCTTTCTAAGTACCTATGTCTTTTTATATACGAGGAGTATTCAAAAAGTTTCCGGACTAATGGCAAAAACACAAAAAATGTTAAAATATAATTTTATTACAAATTTAACAAAAAATAACAACCAGTCTCATAAACAGAAAGCACGAGCCTTTATATCTTTTGGAAGTACTCTCCATGAGCGTCAATACATTTCCGCATTCGTTTGAACCACTTTTGGAAACACTCAGTCCACTCATCAGGCCAGGAGTGATGCGATTGATTTCCTGTAAATACAAAGCCACTGCATCATCCACACTTTAAAATTGGCGTCCTCTGAATTTTGCTTTCACACGAGGAAACAAGAAGAAATCAGAGGGAGCCAAGTCAGGACCGTAGGGTGGATGTCCAGCAAGAGCTAGGTTGTTTTCGGCAATTAAACCAACTGTCTGACCGGCTGGCTGTGCGTGCGGGAGCATTATCATGGTGTAGTAAAAGTTGACCTTTTCGAGATAAAAAAAAGGTCTGACCTCACCAATAACCTGTGGAAGGCATTCCGTGATGTACCAATGTGAGGTCACAATACGCATATTCTCTAGATGAATAGTTGCAACATGTCCATGTACCATGAAAAATGTACGATCATCTCATCTTCTTCCGACCACTTCAACTTGTGATGCACTTGGTTGCCCTATGACGGTCCATTGAGTTGATTGCTGGTTAGACTCTGGGTTATAGCAATAAACCCAAGTTTCATCTCCAGTTATGAAGTTTCGATAGTGAAAAATCATTTCCTCACACTATGCAATTCGATGATTCTTCTGATCTTGAGTCAAGAGATGAGGCACCCAACGAGCGCAAACCCTGTTCATTTTCAGTTTGTTATGCATGATATTGTAAACACTTCCAATGGAGATGCCTAACTGCTCACTTAGATATTCAAGTGCGACACAAAATCCCTCGAATTGCCTCTATTATTGTTTTCATTTGAGGCCTGTATAGGACGTCCCAGCCTTGCAGAATCTGTGAGAGACAAACGACCTTGATGGAATTCAGAATACCATTCACAAGAAGGAGCTGTTAACAGACGGTTTAAACCATATTACTCAATGATTTAAACTATCTAATGCACTCAAGCCAGACTTATAATCATAATATATTATGACACGACCATTCTTGTAATCGATTGAAAGCTTGAATTTGAATCTATATGATATCTATGACCTATGTGCTATTAGCTATGACTTTTGCATCCATAGAGATCAAGTTAACAGAGCTTCGTCAATTTTAACAAATTTATGTGTTTTTGCCATTAGTCCTGAAAATTTTTGAATACCCCTCATAAATTGCTATGTTTGTTTAATTGGGTTTGGATCTCGGATAGTCTTCTAAAGAAGTATCAATTAAATTCTACGTAAAAAACTATAAATGAATAAATTCTTACATAATTTTTGGCTAAATCTGGATGATCCTTTTCAAGTCCTATAAATGTTAAACAAAAAAATCAGTAATAATGCAAATTCCTCTATACTCGTAATATAACGAAAACTGCATGTTTTTATGTTCTTACCATCATCAACAATAGTGACCACAACTCCTTTCCCTGTGATGTTCTTCTTCCAGACAGGAATGACGTGAAGATCTTGTTTTGCTTCTTCCGTATGCGCTCGCACATCATGCTGTTGCAATTACACAAAATAATCTGAATAAAATACGTGGCTAGCTAATTTATGATTTGCGGTCTTTAAATTGGTTATTGCTTGGCTTTCAAATGTTGGTCAAAAACTAAAAATGTTATCATATAAAACCATTTTAAAGATTTCTTTTTATGTTGGATCATTTGCTCAAACCTCCAATAGGTATACTGACCAACTACTGATAATGATTATAACTATGTAATACTTACCAAATACCATTCATACTTCCATAAAGGATCATTGAACATGTCTACAGATTTCTCATCAAGTTTAGTCTCATCGATTGGGTCAACCAGCTTGCCACTAGAACGCTGTACTCCGCCGACTTTGGGATTCATTGGGCCGTATGTCAGCTCTTCTTCCAATTCCTTTTCTGATTTGCGTTGAGCATCTTGATTTAAAAGGAAAGTTTATTGAAATGACATACATAGGTGATATACGGAAAAGTTGTTGCCAAAAATACTATGTTTTACTTGAAGATTGTGCTGCTCTTCTATTCTTGAAGAATTTTTTATTGATTTCCAGAAATTGTTCTCTTTTTTCTCGAATGAGATAATCACGCTTTTCTCGGTTTAAAACTCGTTGTTGTTCAGCCCAGCGAACCTATAAAACCCACAAAATAGTCAAATAAGAAATATGATCAATATCTAAATTATTAATATTATTTAATCTTATTGTGGGATATTTAGAGATCCTTCAAAAAAATTAAAAATGTTACACTTTATTTATTGGAAATTATTTCGTTTTTTATTTAGGTATTCTAAAGATAAGAGGCAAAGAGTAAATCAAATATAGCAAAAAGAGTATAAGGAAATTTATAAAAAAACTATTTATAATTTGATTTTGATTTTAAAAATACATTTAAGTAGATATGAAAAATCAATATTAATCACCTAATTCGCTTTGACAGTGCAAATGCGAATAATTAGGAAATGAGAATACTTGAAAAGTGAGAATAGGTACTTGGAAAACGAAAATACTTGGGAAATACTTATTTGGTTCGGAGCAACCTTAAAACTTTCACTGAGAGTACCTTAACTCACTTGTTGGTGCCCAGCTAAATTTTTGTTGTATCCAACAAAGGTTCTTTTATTTCGCAATAAGAAAGACTCCTGTGTAAAATGATATATATCTTCTAACGGAAAAATCTAAAAGCAAATTAATTAATAAAAGACTGAACGCTTTGTTTGATAATTAGTATAGACTAAATACAAAATACACGCAACACATGTGAACTTCTGTGTACCTATATGAACTTTGGATATATCCATTTCTATTTTTATAGCAGTTTATATAGTGTTGCTTATCACTTTTGAATTACTAACCTTTTATAAACGAGAAGAAAAGTAATTTAATCCTTAAAATCAATTTTGTTTGAAAAAAGTGTTCAGAATCGATTACAATTTTGGATAAACAACTGTTTTTAAACAGTCACCAGCAAGAAGTATTATTTTTTATAAAGTCGTCTGTCAATTTATCGCATGTTAACTTGTGGTATTTAAATAGTCATATTAAAAAAAGTCTTAATATTCAATAAGTCATTTTGTATAAAGTCGTATTCAAATAATTATTTTTTATGTTTATAAAGTCATATTTATAATGTCGTATTCATTCAGTAATTAAATAATTTTGCACAAAAATATTTACTCAATATATTAAATCACGATTTTTCATTTAGTTTTGGTTATAAAATGTATGTAATATACCGCCCACTAATAAGCACCGTGTATATAATACTCATCATCATTTAGTCTTCTGTAGTAGCAATGTTATAAACCTTGCTGTACAATGTTCTTATAAATTTATACGAACTTTTTTTGAATACGACTTTTTAAATACGAATAATTGAATACGACTCCTTAAATAACACTGCATTATTTACAACCATTTGAAACCTTTTTAAAACATATTAGACCTATAGTAGTAAAAAATGTTTGAAGAAGTATTGACACCCTGGGAACCATTTTCAGCATACAATCACATCACCAATGAAATAGATTGTAGCTGATACTTAAGATTAAGAATATAGCCAAATTCCACTTCGTTTTAAAAGAAAACTCTACGTTTTTATTGTTTGTTTTTGATAGGTAGGCTACCTTATGAAATACAATAATAGTATAGGTAAACAAATATCTATGGTATCATCCATATGGAAAGCCATGAACATAGAAATCCATAGATATTATCATGATGCTCATAATTCTAAAATGTTGTTTCTATATAAAAATGTAACAACACATTCGCCATAAATTTTACATTGCTATAATTAAATAAAAACATTCTTTGTTTTACATATAAATATGTGTGTAGCCTATCCCTCATTTCTTTATCGTCCAACGATATTATACCTACGTACTTAGATTTCGATGAAATAGTTTTCTTTAATTTCCTGATGGTTTCCTTTGATATAGAAAATATTAGAATTATCATTTTGATTAAGTATTCGCTTTGTCATTTCTATCGGATATGAAATATCTATTATTTTTCATAAACAACATTTTTGTTACATTTTAATAAATAAATGTAAAGGAAGGTTAGTATCATAGAGTAATAACTCTATGGTTGGTATCTTAATAAAAATTATATTCGTAAATATTTAAGTAAACAACACGGAAACAAGTATTAGGTTTAAATTTTTTTTTTATAAAAGCTTTTCTTTCAATAAGAACTTCAATAATAGAATGTTTCAAGTACAGAATTAAATACTTTAGTATATTTAAGGTACGCATATTTGTATTATATTTGTTACATTTTATATTGCTCACGCTGTGATTATCCTGGGCTATCATTAGCGAGTAATTAAAAAAGTAGTATATTTTTATCAAAGTATACCTGTTTTTTTTAAATTTCAGCACATATTTGTATTATTATTTTATACTAAAATTTTAAACTTTCAATAAATTTCGTAGGTAACTATTCTAATTTTACATAAATTGGGATTTCAAACTAGTTAGTAGGTAGGTTTTAAAAAACAGATATTTTAACAATATATGTAGATGTTATAATAATTTACTCCAAATTAAGACATTCATTATGACAACAGATGGTTAATTAATAATTAGCATTTACTTACCACTTACCAGTGTATCATAAACACATCCTCATCTGTTTCTGAAAGATAGTCAATAAATTGAACTATCTCTTTTTCAATTAATAATTTAAACAAAAAACGTGTGCAATCTCAATATTTAGATAGCAGTAGCTCAAAAACAAAAGTATTTAAGTTAATCAATAGGTAATTTCTGAGTGTTCAAGTGAATTAGTTGTAGATGAATGACAAAGAATATGCATTCACAAATAAAATAAGACCAGTTGTCTCTTTTTCGAGAAAATATTTTGACAGAGTCCGGTAGGTATCCGTTCAAGCTAAGATGGACGTCATTTTCCCAATTTTTCGCTTCCGACCAAAAGATACGTAAGTTGTAAATATACGTAGGTGCCGTTCCATAAAAGTTTTTTTTTTAAATTTCCGGACCAGCCCTATTTAATGAAATAGGTAATACACCTCCTGTAATAATTATATAAAAAAACTATATTGTACTTACAGGGCCGAGATTTAGATATCCCATTTCTCTTGCAATTCGATCGGCCACCTGGTTGCCACCCTCAATCCCAACCGCCCAATGAGAAGTGAGCTCCTCCTGCGACTGGGCCAAGTTGCCATGACCGCAACACAAAATGAACAGAACTACCAGAAAAGCCATCGAACCAGCTCTTCTGCAAAATCCGCTACACTGACCAAAAGCAGCCAAGTTCCATGAGGTTGATATGCTTTCAACACATATCAGCATTCTCTGATTCCACAATTTATTTTTGTTTGTCAAACTAAGCGATTGGGTCGTGCGGCTGCGAGTGTTCGACAGTGGAATTACTTTGCATACTATTTGACGACAGCAGATCACCAAATTTAAATATCATTTGCGAATAAGTAGCTCTCTACAGAGTGCAAGTATAGCTACACGTTTCCGCATATTTTCACAAATAGAATGTGTTTACTCCCAATGGGAAAGGGAACAAATAGTCACGTAGTGTCGATCAAACTTATAAAGTACCTAACAAATAAACTGGGTATGTCAATAGTTAAAATACAAAAAAATATATCAGAGTGTTTTACTCAAAAGAATTGAATGTGGTGGCTTTTAAAAATTATTTCGTTTGCAAATTTACATGAAAATTATAAACTATCAATTTCGATTTCAAGCGTTTCGTTCTCTACCTCTGGCAGACAATAGAAATTAAAAGTATTGAACTCTTAGAGACATCTTCACCTGGCTTTCTTCCACGTGTAAAATGAATAGAATATTTGAACGTCAAATGATTTGTTTTGTTATAGAAAAATAGGTGCATAGGTATTACCATAGGACAAGATTATTCACATCATGATCAAATTTACATATTCTTCTGTACATACCAATAAGGTTACTAAAATACTAATTAAATTAGGGTAATTCAAACAAAATATTTACAATATAAAAATATAGATTCTGGAAAGATCCAAATAGCGAAATTTAATGTAGGTATATTGATGATTTTTTTTTCTGAATGCATGTACAAGATCTTGTATGTATCTTAGAATTAGAAATCCAGTTCAATTCTTTTATTCTTTCACAGTAGTAGGTACACCTAAATTTGGTTTGAACACATGCAAAAGTTACCAATAAATAGGTTTATTATAGGCAGTTTGTGGAAGTATAATTTAGTACCTTTACTCTTCTTCTTCTTCTTCTTAATCAACCACGTGCGGCTTCTTGGATGAATGAAGGAAAGAAATCTAACGACAGCTTTGGGGTTTTCGTGAATTGTTGGAAAAACCGCTAAAGATCTCGATACGTTGGGGGGGGGGGTTGTATTTGGAGAATTTGTCTAGTAAATGCTCCGTACAGTACTGTGTGGGAAACCGTTTGCCCACTTGCGAGATGGTAACACCATTAACGCTATTAGGGGTGTTGAGCAGGTCTTTTTAGAAAGATTTTTCTGGTAAATCACTCTGGAGAACCAATCCATGTTTTGTTTGTTGTTCTTAGTATATAGCGTGTATAGCCTTTTTTGGCGAGTATAGTACCTTCAAAAATAATTTTAATAAATGCATGATGTCTTTTAATAAGTGGATCAAGGACTACAGAGGTGGATGGAGATTGCGTATCAATCACATATTATAGGGAAAATTTAATGTCTATTGTATCAGGAGTATCAATAATGGTCCAAGGTTAAAAGAATTCAGTGACCTGGGGTGAAGAATTTAGTTTGCTTTCTTTGAAGAAGTCAAACTTTCGATTAGTTTGGTTTTCTATAAAATGTAGGTACGCCTCGCCATACTATCCTCATCTCTTCTTTCATAAGTAGAGTTTGTCTGCTTTTTATTCCTAAATTCACTGTCTAAGAATTGGAAGCCTAGAGTGACCTTAAAATTAGATCAGTGGTCTGAATAACTAGAACCAGTAATAATTGAGGATCTTAATAGCTATTTTTTTGTCTTTTCGTCTTGAATAATGATTTCTGTTGCTTTTTTACATTTCCTGTTCTGATATCTATGGTGCCTACATATAAAATTACAATTCTCATTACAAGAAATCAACTTTTGCTATTAAAATGGAAATTGCCTCAGTTGCGACTTTGTTATTGTTGTAATTACCTGCAGAATTGTTGGTGGTATGCAGAGACTTGAGTCTTTCCAAGATCGTCCTTGACATCGTTCATTTAGAAGGTACAATGGGATGGCATTAGGTTAAGTGGAACGCGATCTCGGTTTCAGATGCCCCAGATTTTAGCTTTTAGAGTATAGCCTTAATATTGCGGATGCATTGGTTGGGATTTGAATAGAATCATATTTTAGTATTAGCAAAATTAAAAGTTCAGTGACGCACTATATATAAAACACAAATTGAAAAAGATAATCAGATATATTCGCCTATTTAGGCTTCTTCAGTGATAAAAAAACAAATTTGTACAAAAAGATTTGCCACTAACGCAGAACAATAGAGACACAAATTTCACTGAAGAAGCCTAAATAGGCGAAATATATCTGATTATCTTTTTCAATTTGTGTTTTATATATAGTGCGTCAGTGAACTTTTTATTTTGCTAATACTAAAGTATTAGGTTCGTCTGCCTGCTATAAAGTTGTCTAATTCAATCTTGAATAATTATGTTGTGAAGCAACTTATGCAGAATAATAATCCTATTATCGTGTTTTTTTGCTATATTTTCTTTAATTGGCTTGTTATAATATGCATAATTATACTTTGGAACACTGATCTGATATATTTCATTACTATGAATTTAGATGGGTTTAAACCTATTTTATAAGACATTGATTTTAGACAAACATAAATTAACGAACTTTACACTGCTCTCCTGTAAAAGTTTTGGCAAAAAGTCAGCTCTTACTTCAAAAGTTTAAAGTGCAGTAGCTCTGGAAATATTTAACATATTGACTGGCGGTTTTTTTTAAATGAAAGATAAATACCTACTCATAGATTTATGCGAACGTGCTAGCTCAAAAGTGTCAAAAATCGTTAACGAGGGTGTTTCGATGATCGCGAGCCGCATTGTAAACTAGCTGATTATATAGGGTGGGCCAAAAGTCACGCAGTATGAGCCAAAGACAACATGTGATAACTAATGAATTACAATCAAGTATATTTTTAGAACAATGAGGGTACATCTAAAAATAGCAA
>JAUYWI010082309.1:0-13063 GCA_034780595.1 Parotoplana pacifica
AGAAGACATGAAAGAAATGGGACTCACCAGTGAGATGGCAATTGAGAGAAAGACTTGGCGAATGAAGACAAGACCGATGCTGCCGAAATAGTGGGACAAGGTCTTCAAAGTAAACAAAGTCATGTATGGCAGGACAGGGATTAACTAGTGCGAATATTCCAATTACAAACGATTTTGATATTGTAGCTGAGGCTTATGCTAATCAAGTTCAACGCATGAATGAAAGGCAACATGCTGAGGACAAGGAGATAAGGAAGAAACAAAGTTACAGGCAGAATTGGTGGAATAAAAGAGAAAGCATGTAGTGATGAATGAGCTGGAATGGAATGCTACTGCCAATGAAATGGAGATCCAATATATTCCCACATGTGTACGAGGAGGCTGTTAAGAAAATTAAAGAAAAATATGAAGAGCTTCAACTTATGAAACAGAATGAAATGATTGAAACTAAGAAAAAACAAGTATGAAATAGAATCGTGGAAACGGTCCCCAAGTGCAAGTGTGAGACTGCATCTGAAGGAAGTTTTACTTCCGTACTCCAAAAACTGGCTGAAATCCTTGAACTTACTAAACAGTGATAAAATACACGTGGTTAGCACAGACTGAATATTCTTATCACCACAAGCTCGAGTAGGTATATGTATAATTCAATCTATAGATAAATTTGCTTCGTGTTTAGAATTTTATATAACAATCACCAACCGCTAATTGAATATGTTTTTTTACAATGCATGATGATATAACTTTTTGGTGTATTTTTTACGTATTTTTGAAGCTGAGGACGAAATTTTAGGTCTGGCAAAAAGAAGTGGACTCAGGGAAAATTATAGAGTACCAAACTTAAAAGAAAAAGAAGAAAAATTAAGGACATCTAACACAAGTAATTTCCTCAAATCTAAAAACACAATAACATTCATGTAATGAGAGCTAACACACTTTTTGACCTTTGGTTTTTAATACTATAGTTTAGTGTCTGGACACTTGCCCACCAAGATCCTTCATTACTCTTGTATTTCCTAAACAATAATAAAGCAATTGAAGCAGTTGTCAAAATTTGACATGAATTATACTGCTAGGTTATTTAAGTCCTAATTTTGGTGCATAAATTGAGAGGATCAGTTGTATACTTTTGAAATTATGACCACTTAATTTCTCAGACTTCAGCTTTGCAGACTATCAATTTAGTTTTCTGAATGTAGGTTTTTTTTGTTTATGAAGAACCATACCTCAAACCACTGTGTACTCAAATTCGTATATCGTTTTTTATCTATTATCTATGTAGAATACATTCAAAATACATTTTTAATTCTACCTAGCCATGGCAAGTTTGTTGGAAAGTTTGTAGATATACTAATGTGTACTTTAACGTAACTTTTTGTTTCAATCATTTTGTACTATCACTTTATTGGACTTTGTAACTTGAGAATATAATCGAAATGTAGTTTTATTAGTAGGTAGTACCTATAGTTTAATATTAAAATATTTATAGCACTGTAATAACAAATAGAAATATGTTTTCAGAATTTATTAACACAAAGTAAATTTGGTACTTAGTGTTTCATATTAATTTTAATGATCTTCCAAGGTTGACTTTTTCTTCGCCATACGATAAGAAAATGAAGAATTCGTTACTGTCATTAGTTAAACATACATATTATGTGTCCATACCTTTTTTCAGGAGAATTTGATTGAATTATCTGTTTTTATGGTATTTTCAGCCCCAGCACGTATAATAAAGTAGGTATCTGCTAATTGTTTTCATAAACATTCTTAAATGCTACATTTTTATTTTAACAGATCTCTTATTAGCTGCTGAGTTAGGGAAGACACTACTAGAGAGGAATCGAGATCTTGAAAGTCAGTTGGTCCATCAACAAAAACTTAATCATGATCAGTATATTGAAAATGAAGTAAGTGTTTATAAACCTGTAAATATTTACTTAGTGAAACTGGTTTATTGACTGTCTCAAAAAATACTTGGTATTTTGAAATTCCAAAATAGAAATAAGATTTTTTATTTTAAACGATTACAAATTTGGCTATGTTAACTCCAAAGCTAAGACTGGCCAATGATATGCCTTTTACATCTTTAATAATAACTAGATTGTGGGAAGAGTGATGGTTATATACATATAAAACTGGTTAAAGCTCATCACTGAGGGTCCTAAATCCCTCACCATATTTCTTGTTGTTGTTTTGTATTTTAACATCTTTACATTTTTCATTTCTGACTGGACTGTTTCATGGATTTGGATTTTTGGATTTCGGATAAACTAAATAGTTCTTTCAATCGCCAAGCTTAACTGACCATCTTATCATGCTTCAGCTTGGGTGTAGAACAAGATGCACATGATTGCGTAGTTTTGATTTGATCTTGAAAATAGGCTGTTTTTATGTTGAAGCCATAGTAGATTTTTTTACATCTTTTTGGTTGGATTCTATTCATTTCTATGATGTTAGTACTGTCGAAGGCTTGACAGATTTTAATTTATTATTTTTTAATTTTGTATGTTTGCTGCAGCAAAGATTTCATTCAACACACAATTTGACGCTTTTCTCAACTGCCTATATTTCAAAAATGAAGATTGGGAATTAAATTTAATTCCTCTAAAATCTGAAGACAACCAAACAAAGACAGTCAAGAATTATGTATCAATCAAAGCTGATGGCTTGCACAGCACTACACTCAGATACAAAAAATAGAGTTTACGAGTTTGAGTAATTCAAGAAATGAGTAGGCTATAGTAGTCTCACCAATACTAAAACACTTACCTGCACATCGCGTCTTTTAGGATAAGCAAATGAAACGTCGTTCAACTGAATTTGACCCTCAAACTGGTCAAGTTTCAAGCCTTCTCGACGAGCATCTAGCAGGTATTGCTACAAAAAATTCATTTCTGAAATACAACTAGTTCTAAAGGAAGGATTGGTTTCGATACTCTAACAGAACAGCAGCTTGTCCAGGTCACTATTTCCATCGAGAGTTCATATAAATAAAATTGCGAAATTTACATTTAATAGTCTTCTTTTTTATATTATTAAAAATTCCAGACTGTGTATCCTTATTTTATGGTCACACTTCTATTATGTATCCTTACTCTATGGTACAGGAACATCTTTATGTATCTTTACTTTATGGTACAGGAACATCTCTAAGTAAAAAAATATGGTGCAGTCACACCTCTATGCATCCTCTATGGTGCTGTCAAACCCCTATGTACTCTCTATGGTGCTATCAAACCTCTATGTATTCTTATTCTTCTATAAAAAACAAACAATACCGATACTTAAAAAAATCACTTCCACTATATGTACACAAGTAAAATAAGATTGTTTATAAATTATTTTAAAAAAGTGTGTTGTACGCAGTAGTTCTATTATTAATCAGTTATTGACAACACTACCAGCTGCTATCATTCTTGTGTTGACAATATGTTAAGGCGATCGTGTATCAAGTTATTAATAGCAGACAGTCTCATCACTTACTGTAAATAGACCAGTATGTAACATAAACAATTCAATCAGTGTAATTTAATTGCAAACACCGTGCATACAATAACATGATTAATTCAATACTATAAAACTTACTAACAATCACGACATTTATTATTATCATGTCTCAAATGTCTCTCAGATAAAAATACATCTACCTGTAAGATTACTTTTCTAAGAAATGCAAAACCTAAAACACATGTTACCATAGTTACGCATGGTTATTAAGAATAAAATAATGTTTCATGATAAAACATTGTGTCTAGTGAAATTAATGCCTATATTTTAATCCATTTATCAATTGTATTTGTTCTAGAGATATCTATTACCATGTTAATAGAAACAATGGCCCAATGCACTACCTCGTGATCCACCAAATCAGATCCATATTAACAAAACTCCAAATTAAATCCCAGTATACAATGCTCGAATTATCACTAGTCCGATCGCCAAGGGGCTAGTAAAATTTCTGGACTACACTGATCCGGCTGGACTAATAAAATGTTAGGAGAATATATATTTACACCAAACTAGTAGAATTTCTCAACAGACAAGCTGTGTTAAATTCCTTATTTTGAGCACTAGTACCTATATTTTGTCTGATAAACTTTTTCTAGGTGGTTGGGATACACCGCATTATGTCATAAGAATACATTTAATGATATCTAAAATCACATGTTCTTCACAACAGTCTAAGTACACACTCAAAAGATTTTGGCCCGTGAGGTCTAGCATGCATCTATATATAATTAAGGTATTCTATCTAATTATTTTCGTAAATTTTAGACATTGAGAGTAACCCCTTTCCTATCCGCAGCAAAATTAAATAAATTGGAAAATGATGTTTTGACCCAGAAAATTGCCAACTTACTCTTTTTATCACAGTGAACACACTTGCAGCTGCAACTTTAGCTTGCATGAAGTTCTGCATGTTCGGCAAGGCGTCTCCCAAGGCCATTGTACCGTACATGGAACAGATGAGTACCTAAAAGCCAAAGATAGAATAGAGCTAAGTACATATAGAAATCACAAATAAAATACAAATGAGAGCTAAAAGATATAGATAAAATAGAGATGAGAGCTAGATGCCATAGATACAATACAGACTGATGAGAGCTAGAAAACATGGATAAAACACAGATGAGAGCCATAGATAGAATAGAGATGAGAGTTAGAATTCATAGATACAGTACGGATGAGTAACTAAAAGCCATAACTGTAAAGGTCACAAAATATAAAAAGACTGGTTTCGACCTTTTGGGTCCCAATTAACCATACTTAGGTTCAAACCCGGGTCCCCTGGCGTTGTATGCTACAAGTGCAATGAAGTGCATCTATTATTTGTTACAATTTCTCTTATACTTATTGCTCAAGTAGCGAAATCAAAACTATTGATTTAATATGGGATCAGCCTGCTTCAGATAGATGTTTTTTAGTAAAGGTGTGTGTATTATATAGCGTCCATTTTATTAGCTTAGGATACGTTTAGACAAATAGCAATCATAATATTTTAAATTTCAAAGGCATTGTTTTCGATCGATATTGGACAGAAAATATAAATTCTAATGCGCTTACTGTTAAAACAGAGCCTGGGGAATACTCTCCGTCGGCTACCAATTTCGTGCCATACCAAAGCAAGAGGCAAATGTTGGAGAACAGCGTGCCCAAAACCAAGCCCAAACCTTCAAATACAAATTGAATAAATCAAATGTAACCTGCTGTTCTGGCGACAAGTAAACATCAACTTTCTATTATTTTCATAATATATTTGCATCTTAGCTAATGGCAATTGATTGTTAGATCCATAGATCCAAATAATGGGCTTTATAGGATCGTTGAAAATGAACCTTTTGAGCCCTTCTCATTAAAATATCTAAAACTTTAACGTAAGATTTGTCTTAGACACCAAAGATAAATGAAGGAAGGTATCAAACTTGATCAAAATCGGATAACTATCTTAGAAAGGTCGCTGATTCTTCTTCTCTATTCATCATCATAACCAATATCGATAGTTTTAAGCATTAACTGATTTTTTATGCAATTAAACTAATTTTGTGGAAAGGAAAGAAATCAATTGTCAAATTGTTGTTGATCGCGACAGTGAAGTCACACCATTGTCTGCTGTGCAAACTCCTCCACTGGAACCCAATCTACCTCTCTACATGTGCTTCATTGATTATTCTAGAGCTTTCGATTGTGTTAGTCACAAGCAGTTGCGGAAGATCGTGTAGGACATAGGATTCCCTGATCATCTAATAAATGTGATCAATATACTTTATCAAGAACAAGAATCTGCTGTAAAAGCAAACTATGGGTTTGCAGAATAGTTCAAGATCTGCAGAGGAGTAAGACAGGGATGCATTATGTCACCGACTTTATACAACATCTATGAAGACATTATGAGGGAGGCCTTGAATGACTGTGATTGTGGTGTAAAAGTTGGAAGGAAGAGACAAAATAATCTTACTAAACAACAAGAAAACCAAAGTGATGGTGATTGATAAACAAAAAAGAGACCACACATACTTCCTTTTGGGAGGTGAAAAGATCGAAGTGATTAAAGAATTCGTATACTTGAACTCACTTATCAACACAAGTGGAAGCTGTACTTCTGAAATCAAACGACGGCTAGAAACAGCACACATGGTCATAATGAAGCTCAATAATGTTCGGAAGAGTAAAGGAGTTAGCATCAGGTTGAAGATTCGATTGCTCCGTGACACAGCTTTTACAGTGGCCATGTATGGATGTGAATCATGGGCGATGACGAAGAATGATGAAAGAAGAGTAGATGCTTTTAAAATGTGGGCTCACAGGATGTTTTTGAGTGGGTCTTGGACAGAAAGTAGAACCAAACATTGCGTTCTTCAGATCATTGGTACTGAGACGACTCTTCATAGGCAAATGGGTCTTATAAATCTGCGTTACTTTGGGCATGTGATGAGACGAAGTGGTTTTGATAAAGAGATTATTCAGGATCAATAAAAGGAAAAAGGCGAAGTGGAAAACCAGCAATAGCATGGAAGAAAGACATTAAAGAATAGATAGACTAAAGATTTGCAGAGGCATCTCAATCGGCCCTTGATAGAGAGAAATAGCGCGCAACCATGGTCGCCACAGCAGCGCTTTTTTGAGCCACCTGACTGAGAAAGAAGAATAAATTAAATCATTTCTTCAAATGTGCACCAAACTGTGAAAAAACATCAACCTTTCAAAACTGCTATTCATTTTCAATTCAACAAAATTGGATTTGAGTAAATTTGTGGCTAGTAGCTAGTTCACCTGATTAATGTGCTCAGTTAGAAAATATGTAAGTTGACCTCATCACTCGGTGTTTGTGAACATGATAATCTATTGGATCAAAGATCAAGAAAACATAAAAGTAGGTACCACTTCTAGTTAAGTCAAGTTAGTTAAGCATTGCAACAGGTAAACAAACTTTGTGTACCAATGCATCATGAGAGTGAGAGCAGTTGCGTCCTGTTAGGGCTCGTAATAATAAACCGAATTTGAGCTTGGCGATTGGTAAGCAAATCTCCCAACGGCCACCGCGTACATAAAAATACTTTGTTGGTAATTGTATTTAAATCGATTTTCAAATGCTTTAGCTTACAACTATCATAGACTTTGACTATAAGAACACAATATTACACAACATATTGATATAAATATATAATTTGCTCAACTTTTTGTTGGTGAAAAGCTGGTCTCATTGCTGATTTGTTTACCTGTACCTACTTGGTTAGCAATATTATCTAAGTTAGAAAAATAAAATGACAAATGGATTAGAACTGGACAATTAAATAGGCTGTGATTATTCTTAGTACGTTTAAGGTTTTATAGCATTAAATTCAATTGTGCAGGAATGCAATACTCACACAAGCCTAGCGCCAAACTCCGTTGAATGCTCATCCTTTCGGCCACAGTCAGTTTGGACGCATAGCTCTCAGCCTCCCGACCTTCCCCTCCAAAGGCCATTACTGTCCTGATGCCTGTCAAAACCTCCTCAGCAAGCGATCCCGCACCACTATAGGCCACCAGTTCATGGGTCGAAAATCGGCGCATTACTAGGGCCAGTACGAGGCAAGCTACGGCTAACAATGGGGTCACAACCAGGGCCACCAGGGCCAGCTTCCATCCTGATACCAGACTGACCACCACACAACCAATGAAGGTGGTCAGTGCATGCACAAAACTGGCCAATCGAATGCCAATCCCAGCTTCTATCTGATCCACTTCATCAGTCAACTTGTTCACTAGGGCTCCAGAAGTTTGGTGATCATGCCAGCCGATGTTTTGATACAAACAGGCGTAGAACAGTTTGCAGCGTATCGTTTGGGCCTGTCGATGCGAAGTGGCCGTGAAGAAAGCCAGTTCGGTGAATCCAAGGAGAAGACAACCAGCTACCATATAGCCATAGGAGGCCAAATAAGGCATGACAATGGACGTGACTTTTATGCCCATATCTTTGATGAGATCTTCCACATTTATGTCCAAATTGGGCAAGCCTAGAGGCAGACTGAATTTGGATAAGAAGTCGTTGATGATTTCACCGAGAATGTAGTAGCACAATGGAGGTACAGAACCAATAGCAATGCTGCATGTCAACCCCCAAACTACAAGCACTATGTCATACTTTGTGGCATATTGAAACTGAAATGCAAAAAGTAAATAAAAAGAGTGAAGAGAATGACTAAATGTCTTAAAATGTTTATTTTCCTTAGCAAAGTGAGAGAAGTGGAGAAAAGAAGCCGGAAATGATCCTAAAAAAGAAGATGTTGCTCTTGAAATTTCTCTAATTTTAGCAATTTCGTAAATCAACATAATATGTATATCAGAATGAAATTAAGTACTTCGGAAGACATTGGGTGAGGTCAAAGTTATGTCTTTAGAAATTTCTTAGTCTTAACTATTTTCTGAACCCATTTTAGATCAGCCGAGACTTCGACCTGACGAATTTTCTTACAAATTTTCTTATCTAATCACTAAGTACATAATATGTACTTAGCGATTGGTTGAGAAATTTTGTAAAATAAATCTTCAGGTCCAAGTCTCGGCTGATATAAAATGTGTTCAGAAAATAGTTAAGACTAAGAAATTTCTTAAGACATAACGTTGACCTCACCCATTGAGTGACCATAAGTTTTTTCAAATAATCTTGCTACTTTTTTGCAGTTACTAGTTTCATAAAAGGTTTTTACAACAAACAGTGGTTTTGCTATTGTTAATCGTTAAAATTTTAAAACTAATAAATATTCAATTTATACTTTTCATAAACATGGGTTTCCATAGAATAAAATACATGTTTTTTCTAATTTCGGTCAAATGTATCTTTTCCATGATTTCATTTGTTCTAGTTTGAACAATTCGACATCATGATTAAAATTCACATTTTTGGGGGGATCTCTTCAAATTTTCCAAAAAATACTTAAAGAAAAAATGCAAGTTTGACGAAGTATATAAAAAGATCATCCCTGATTGACTGCCTATACCAAAATACGTAATTTTGGCAAAATCGCAATTTTAGTTTGGCCACAAGCGGTGCCGACTAAATAAAAATTTCAAAATAGGACTGTTGGGATTTGTAACATTTTTCCATGAAAAGTTTAAAACTATAGCAGACTTTTGACATTATACTGTAGATATCAAATAGTCCTTTCCAATGAGGTATTATTTGTAATTTTAGAGCTATATATGGTCTCAAAGTTAAAATTGTAAAGTGCCAAAAATTTTGAAAAGAAAAAAGAAAATTAGCCAAAATGACCTATATTTGTTAAAAATTTTCCATGATGCAAGTAAAACTGCCCCCTCTTTTTGACATATGTATATTGTAGTACAGATCAAACCCACTCCCTTTTTTGCTGAAGACTGTATCTAAATAAGTGATGTAGTTTTTGAGATATGACCTTTCAAAAGTAAAAAATGTAGAATAAATCTTTACTGCAGAAAACAAAAATAAAAACAAAAAACAAAACCAGTCAAGCCTTCGACAGTATTAACATCATAGAAATGAAAGTAATCTAACCAAAAGATGTGTAAAACTATATAAATATGGCTTCAACATAAAAACAACATCCCTTCAAGATCAAATCAAAACTATGTTATCGTGTGTATCTTGTTCTACACTCAAGCTGAAGCATGATAAGATGGCCAGTCAAGCTCGGTGATTGAAAATACCACAAATCCACGCCATTTCATACATATGTATGTATGTAGTATCAACCTACGTTGGGGTCGAACTAATGTCTGAGTAATACTATTAGGAACTTAGAAAGTTCCTATTACATAGTATTTAGTCAGACGCTATTAGGATCACAATAGTTTTAGTCCAATTTTATTTTGGGTAAGCGTCTGAAAATAAATACTACGGGTATGAATTCAAACTTTTGAGTACCTACCTAAGTAACTCTAAAAAAGTAGAAATGTTAATGACGTTGGATGTCTAATCCAAGTAATTTCAACAACTACCCATAAATTAATTTGACTTTTCCAGCTCTAAAATTTTGAAACCATCATATCCTTCATATAATCAAGAGCTTACACCCAAAAAATGATTTCGCTTATTTTAATGTTTGAGCTAACATACTTTTTGAACTTTTGTTTTTAATTTATAATAATAAACATTATGTGTTGTTTCTTTTTATTGTAGAAAGAATCATTAAATGTTGAAGGCCCATTTCAACAATTGGCAAAAGACTTTCATTCCTTGTATTTGGAAAGAATAGAACAATTTAAAGAACTAATATGAACAACGAAAATTATTTCATTTGTAACATGATCGATGATCTTGGTGATATACCTAACACAGCATACTTAGATATGTATAATTTAATATCTATGCTACGCACACAGTAAATGATAACAGAAAATCCATTGCAATAGCATATTTTATTTTGAAAATAATCTTGACATTGTTTCAAGTCTCTCTTATCTCCCAATATATTTAGGTATTCTAAACTGTAATATACCTTTGATTTTTATGAAAAACAAGTTGTAAATTGAACTGATCTACAATAGGTACATTTTAATATATTCTATGGTATTTCTGTCTTCCGTTATTCACGACGAAATATTTTATTTTATTTTCCATGTAATTTTTCTGGCTTGAAACAATGGTAGTATTGTTTAGATAGATGAACTGCAATATGCCTTAGCCCTCAGCCTTATAACATATTGCAGTTCATCTATCAAACAGTAATATTAGATTAATTTAAAATTTTAACAACTTGGCAATTGTATTCAAAGTCTGCAATCTTTCATGAGACATGTTGTTACTAGTTGTGTTGCTTAAGTATGGCACCTGCTATATGATAGTTTTTCACATAATTTGTAAATATTGTTACAATATAATTAAAACATTTTTATAAAATAAATAAGGTTAAAATGAGGTTAGGTAAGCTTCGCTAATAGGAGCAGTTAGTTTAAACTTGAAGCTAATTTTTAATCATACAGTCGACTTCGCTTAAGTTGGATTCATTTAAGTCGATTTATTTAGCTAAACTCGGATATTTTTTCAGTCCCATTTTTGGCCTATATTTTAAATAGTAAAATTATTGTAAAAGTCAGATTCGCTTTTGTCAAATTTTTTGCCTAACTCACTTAATTTTGAAATCCAATTATAATTTGACAATGGTTTTATGTACATATGTACAGCCTACCTCTACAACCATAAAGAGTTGTTAATAAGCAAGTGGCTATTGAGTGAATACATGGGTTTCAATCAATGATTTTCCAAGTGTCAGGAGCTCGGAGATTGCTGGCTCCAAAGTCATCAGTCAGGCGACCAATTTTACGCAGCTACTTCAGAGTATTCTTTTTCTTGACATTGATCAGTTGAATATTGACGTTGAGCCCAAAGATTTGCAGGTGATGCATGGTCCATTTAGTGAAGAAAGAGGTGATCGACGTCAATCTGTCTCTAGGCTGTGCAGGCAGATGGAGGTATCAGCAATGCCTATGTGATCGCGATTACTCTGGATGAGGAGGTTATGACCAGTACGAGGTTGAGCTAAAATGCGGCATTCATTCCTGTCCTGGTTTCCCAGACTATTGTGATGATAGCTAAGTCTGAGAGATCACAGAGGTTCTTTCTTAGGATATGAATTGCCAGGCTGTCTTTGATACTTATATTTGAACTAATCTTTTTGGCAACTGATTTGCTGTCTGTGCAAAAGTGATCTTGCCTTGGAGTTTACTTTGTGATACCCTATCAAACAAAAATTACATCAAATACGGTGTGCCCAAGGAACTACTTCCTCTTTTCTCTTTATATCAGTATATAAAATATGTATTAGATATGGCAGAGGTTAACCTTTCTGCTGATGATACTAATCTTTTTTGTGCCGATAGTACATATGAGGGGTTTATTGAAAAATGCAAAGAAGAATGCCAAAGATGGTTAAATAGCTACAAGCTGACGCTTAATGTGGAAAAGACTCACTTTGTTGATTTCAGTAAAAAGAAAAAATTCGACCTAAAAATTTATTTATATGTAATGAAATTAATCAAGAAAAAAGTTGCACTAAATATTTAGGTATGATTTTACAAAATGATTTAAAATTGGATCTATGTATAAAATATGTTATAAATAAACTTAATTCAAGAATTCCCCCTTACTTTCAATCAATAAACATGTTTCCGAAATATAAAATACACTAATATTCAATGCTTTCGCTATGCTGCACATTATTTATGACATACAATTATATGACATAGAATTATAAGCAAAGAAAGATAGTTAATTGGTTCGGCACCTACAAAAACTCAAAATTGTATCCTAAAAACTTCTTTTCAAATAGGACAAACTGACTAGAACCAATTTACTTCATGAAAATAAGGAAATACTACAGATAAAATAGCAGGCAAAACTTAGATTATTATTAATTGGACACAGAGTTATTTATCAATAATACATATAAAGATATGGAAATTAACAATTGTGGAGAGAAATAATCCTATGTCAACTGGAAATGGGTTTTCTTAAAAAATAGTTTGTATTATTTATAAATTTATGTATTCTATATGTATGTTATTTAAAGTAGTATTGAAATTTATCGTAATTTTAATAAAAATGATACCAAATATTTTTTACAAAAATGCATTTCCATTGAACGTAGGACAACGCCAATTTTGATAATTACTTGTAACATTAACAGCAATTAGTACCCTGAAATTTTGAGAGATAGAAATTTAATATTGGAAGGGGCATATAGGGCCCCTGTAGCAACACCACAGATTTCAATATACCTACTACGGTATAACGTCTTTGAGCAACACCCACCACACATGAAAAGAAAGATGTCCAGTTCCGGCTATTATGAGGCTAGAACACAGATTTCAATTATACCTGCCTATGCTTTTTAGAAGCATATAACGTCTTTGGGCTAGGACTACTTATTAATTTAGATAAACTAGTAGAAATAAGTGTAATTTATCTATGGCTGCCCCAGTGGAATTTTCTGAATCTATGTTTTAGTTCAAATTGCCAATCTAATTATACCTACAGGGTGTCCACAAAGTCGCGCATCATAGGAAAAATTAGAAAATATTTATTTATGATATTATTATAATA
>JAUYWI010082320.1:0-13063 GCA_034780595.1 Parotoplana pacifica
CAGAATATCTTTCATGAGAAAACAGTCTGGATGCCTGCAAGCATGACCGAAGAAACTAAGTTTTCTTTTCATTAATTTTCTGTAGAGCTTGCGATTGATGTTTAGTTCGACGAGGATGCTGTCATTGGTACTGCTTTCTGTCCAGCTTATTCTGAGAAGCCTACGGTAGAACCACATCTCTGTAGCTTCTACTTTTGCTTTGTCCTTTGCCTTAGCTATTCCTATTCTGGTTCTTATTTCTTTCTCACATTTTCCATTTTCAGTAATAACTTGTCCAAGATATTTGAAATTTATCTAAAAATTATCTACTATAGGCACAATCTAACTTTAAAAAAATATCTGTAAAATTTAAAGCTTTACTGACAAAAGAACATTATAACTCGATTCTTGTGTTAATTCTACTTTCAGGAAACTAACAGAATACAATTAAATTTACAGCGATATTAATTGTATTATCAAAAAATGCTTAAAAATGAAAGAATTAAAAAAATAGACAAAAAGAAAAATTTCGGTGAATTAAGTTACCTGTCAGCTCTTTGATTTCTGTATTTCACTTCGAAGTCAGTTAGATATGACAAGATTGTTAACTTTGTTGAAAAAACAACAACAACAGAGTTGCAATAAATTTACGAGTACAATAAGTAGTCAAGAGAAAAACAGTTAGTTGATTGGAAAAAGAAAAAAATATTTGCAAAGAAAGCAAGCGTTAGTGTAGTGATGCACATTTCATTCTATAATTGTAAAAGTCTTACTTTAAGATAGCCTTTATTATCAATGAGTATGTTCTCGGGCTTTAGATCTCTGTATATGATATCAAGATGATGCAGATATTCAAACGCCAAAACTACCTGAGCTGCATAAAATTTACACTGATGTTCGCTACAAAAAAAAGAAATATCAAATCTGTTACTTTTTTAAAGAAGGTACCTAGGCAGTTTTATTTGTCAATGTGCTATATTGACTAGGCGAGTTCTCCGTTCTAAGTATTTGTTGGAATTAAATAATATTGTCTTAAAAGCAAATAAATGATATATAAATAAGACCAAGTTTTTTTAATGCTGCAAAATTCAATTTTAAAGTTTGATATTATGAATTTTCTGTATTACTCGTAATACCTAAGTGCATCAAAAGTTCAATGTTTTTTTAACATGGTACATTTTAACTTGGAAAACATTAAAAAAATCAAAGGATCGAACCATAAATTCCTAGCAAGCAAACACTAATACCATCTTTGTATACTCTCATGATTATTGTTTTCAATTTAAAAGTTTATTAAATTGAAATATCAAATTCCGATAAATATCCTAGAACCACCATAAAAATAAACTGAGTGATTACTTAAAAAAATAGTACCTAAGTACCCAGTAAGTATCAAAAGTAAATAAAAATTAGTAGATCTATTAGATATATGTATATAATTTGTTGTTTTTACTAATCATATTAATTTGGGTAGTACCTTCTTATACCTACCTAAAAAGGCTATACATATTTAACAAATAGTCCTAAGGCCAATTTAATTAGTCAAGCTACCTACAACACTTTTTGTACACGAAATTAAATATCTCATATCTCGGTACATGTCAAAGTGTGAACTTATACAATAGAATTTGCACCAGAATTCAAGTGTTGGTTGCTCCAGTTTCGCCCCAAAATGTCCAGTCCAAATAGATATTTCTAGATATATACACAGGTATGTACCTACTTCTGCTTGTCAGACTTCATTGCTTAAAAAAAGTGAATAGGTATTCTATTATGTATTTATACTTCTTATGTGAATTTATGGAATTATTTTTAAATGTAAAAATTTGTGAAGGATATAAAACAATATGGTGAAAATTGAATTTAAGTAAAATTAAAATTTTCGAGCAAAGCATTAAGTCTTCCTATAGATAGAATTGGAAGTAGATGTCCATATTGCTTGCCTTTCCTTTATAAAACTATGATGTTTTCTCAGAACGACAGAAATCTAAGTACATTAGGTATTCTACTTTAGTTTATTAAAAAGAAAATTACTTAACTTGTTTAACTCAGAAAGAATTTAGATTAAATACAAAGTATCTACTCTCTATTTAGCAAAGAAGTTTAAAATGCATTTTAATTAAATATCTAATTTGAGAAAATTAATTTACTTCGGTTTATACTCAAAGACTGAAACAAAAACTTGTGCTTATAAAATGATCAGTATATTATAGTATATTTCTTCTTATTCAGTAATTAATCATTGAGGCAATTTTCTCCATGCATCGGTAGCATAGTTTAGATTTTTTCAAACAAAGATGACTCCATGTTCCCACATATGTAAAAGAAAGGAAGACATAGAAAGTTTTACCAAATCTTCATTATTTCATAATTATAAACCAAACACAACTTTGTGCTTATATTTTTTTTATAATGAAATAGCGAAAAATATATTCATTATTCTTTTGGAAGAAAGGACCTAATCAAAACATTTTTATGGACTTATATTTAAGAATTACAATTTCTTTAAATACATATACTTTCAAAAAAATATTTCGGTAAAATACTTGATTACTCAATATACATACATTTAATAACATAGGTATTCATTTCATTCTAAAGAGATAAATGTGTATCTGTTAGTGTACATAACAACAAATTTGTTTTGAGTTGTACGGTCATGATTTTTTTAAATCCTCAGAGGCCACTCAATTTATTTTTTTTAAATTGCTTCGATGGATGCCCACAATTTAGGCCTAATAAGAGTTTTATTTTATTTAGATAAACAAATATTTTGAGGATAGTTCTAAATTTCAGCGTTTTATATAGTAAATGCATAAAAAGTAGAACTATCAAAAAGTTAATTTTGATTATCCAAATAAATTCAAATTTTCAGAAACTGTAACTGATATTTGAGACATCCATATTGCGAATTTGAGTCAAATAATTAAGTGTTAGTCAGTTGTTTTTATTCATTTTTACCTGAATCGACCAATTCGTCGAAGGTGGGAGAACATTTCACCGCCTTTTATAACTTCCAAAACCAAATAGAGATTCGAGTTGTCCTAAAAACAATGAATTATTACGAGTATTAACTATTCCAAAAAATAAAACCAAGTTCTCTGAAGAAATTGAGAACCACCCAAATTCACATCAGTCTGACAAAAGTTTTCACCATAAGTTTCCAAATAATCCGGGTGTTCAAATCCTATTTATAAATTAAATTTTGTTCCCCATATGTCCGCCATTATAAAATCACCTGACCTTCTGTCTGCCTTGACCTTTTTCGAGTAGGAGTATTTTCAAAATGGTCAATATTGTACATATTAATCAGGACATATCTCTAAAACCAAGCAGTATAGCGCCCATAAATGTACCCGATCGACAAGAGAACATATTTTGAAGGTCACACAGGGTCAACTTATGACGTCATAGACGCGTGTGAAAATGGTATAAAATAAAATCAATACATAAATAGAAACATTTTGTTCTATATAAAGGTATTAGATTACAGCTAATACATCTTCTGACACTAATATTTCTCTGAAAAAATGTTTCCTGATAGTGCTAGATCAGGGCTAAAGTGGTCCATTACAGCCAGCAGCATGGGAAAATGCATAAAAATGAATTGAGACATAAATGGAACCTTTTGTTCCGTATAAACGTACTTTGAAAGTTGTAGACATACAGCTAATACATCTTTTTACATTTTTACACGAATATTTATCTGAAAAAATGTTTTCTGGTGGTGCTAAATCAGGGCTAAGTGGTGAAAAATGGTTCTGAGAGACTGTGAGTTATTTTGTCAAGTGCTTTAGGCCAGAATGTGGCTCGCTCCAATCAGCCCAATATCTCATTTTAAGATTCTAAACATAAGTTTATATCTTTTAAAATCGATTTTAATGGATTACCAAAATTCTGGTGCCATATTTTAGCTTCCAATAGCTCTCAGAACCAGTATTGTCAAATTTGAGAGGTCTTTAGGCTACGATCAGATCAAGATCTCATTTTTAGATTCTAAAACAAATTTATATCCTTTTAATGCCATTTTATTGGGTTTGCTAGGTCCCAAAGATGCCTATGTACTGTTTATAAGAGTTACAGGAAGCTATTTTACTAGGTCCAAGAAGTTAAAATATTGTTATAATCTAAATATGAGATATTAGACTGATTGGAGCCACATTCTGACCTCAAGGAGCTGCGAAAAATGCTCACAGTACCTTACAGAACCTCTCTGCACCACTTTTGCCCTGAATTAACACCATCAGAAACATTTTCCAGTAAAATATTGGTGTTAAAAGGTGTATTAACTGTATAATTACAACTTTCAATTTATGTCTCAATACATTTTAGACATTTTCCCACGCTTCTTATTAAAATGGACCACTTTGGCTCCTATCTAGCATCATCAGGAAACTTTTTTTCGTTAAATATTGGGGTCAGAGCGTATATTAGGGCAATTCCACCGTGACCGATGTAACAAATTCTGACATTAAAGAAACCTAAAAAATCTATATTTTTTAAGAAGCATGTATATGTGTGTTTATAGCATATCTTACAAAATATTAATCAATTTTATCAATGTTTGATTTCAGAATCCATCTTTTTTTATAAAAAAAACTATATTAAGTCCATTTTGGTCTAATTGATTTTTCAGAAGATCTAATATTGATTTTCAGAAGTTCTAATATTTTTACATAAAAATCGTTAAAAGAATTTAAGACAATGATAAAATTTCATTCCAATGTCTTCAAATAGCTTATGGTTTTCCTCAGGAAAATATGTTACTCCTCTCCCCCGTAACCATGAGGCAGTAAATGTATAATTGTTTGGACACGTCTTGCTCCATTTATTACCTGAAAATGAAATCTAAGATCAACTAAGAAAGGAAATCGAATGGCTTGTAGAATTCTTTTTTCGTTAAGTGTGTGCTCAACTTGTCGCAGTCGTACAATCTGAACAGAAGAAATAGAAACAGAAAGTCAATTAAATTTATTTATAAATCATCATCATTTATTTTTTATTTCCCTCTGATAGGTAGTCGCCGACCCTCATTCTTTCCAACTGGCCACACCAATTTTCCAGCGCTTTCTATCTTCATGATCTCCAAGCTTTAATCCAACCTTTTGACATTCTCTCACTGCCATACCTTTCCAGGTCAACTTTGGGCGCCCTCTCGTCCCTTCCACTATTCTCTTCCTTTCTCAGGACATGACCACACCATCTTAAACAGCTCCGTCTCACTATCTCTATAATGGACTCTCGCAGATCAAGCTTATCCATCAACACTTCTGAATTCATCTTATCCTACTGCTTAACTCAACATATCTTTCTAACCATTGCCTTTTCTGCTCTTCTTAGGATATTTTCTTCTATTGCTCTTACTACCCATGTCTCCGCCGCATAAACAATTGCTGGTGCTATATATTTGCCCCTTCAATGCTAGAGTCAGTCTATAGCCACACAACACTAATTCGAGATCTCTAAACCTTTGTCAGCAAAATTCCACTCTCTCTCTCTCTCTGTTACTGTCAATTCACTACCTTCTCTTGTACTTAGTGTATCTCCCAAGTAATAAAATTCCTTCACTCTATAGTCCCATGCTCTGTAACTTTTCTATCAGATTTATTTCCCTGCATACATTTCTTGCACTGAAAATCGGTGGTCATTGATATAGTGGCTCTCTTCTTTCCAGAGCATCTACCTGGATCCCCACTTTTCTCACTCTTTTGCCACTTATTCCACATGAGTCAGTCTTTGACTTCGCTGAGACTTCGTTAATCATTCCACATTCCATGATCTTCGTCTTTCCCATGTTTACTTTCATATTGTACATTTCAAATATTTTTTGGCTGATTCTTATATTGTTTTAGATATGAGATGGACTGTAGGCCATTATTATGCCGTGGACTACACAGAATTTTCTTTTTATGAAGATGGCTATACATACAGGACACACAAAGCATGTCTCTCTTACAGATAACCTTAAAGTAATTTATGACTACAAATAGTTTATTTGTTCCAATAGTTATTTAAACAGAGATATAAAACAAGATATGCCAAATTCTCATTTTTCACAACTGTCATTCTACTGAGAACTAAACATTTATATTCAACTTTGTATTTTTGTCGCTTTACTTTTCCTTATAAAAGTATGTATTGGTATATAAGGGCATATTTGTTTACTAAAATTTAGTAGAATAGTAGGTGTATAGAACAAACAGTCAGACAATAGCCCACATTTCATAAATGCAATATCTACTTTGCATAAATAGTTGACAATCATATTATAAACAGCGTTCCGCAACCTTATGTTTTGCCGGTCACAGGTGGCCGGTAGGAAAGCATTTTGTGGCCCGAAGGACACTTGGAAAATACATAATAAAATGGCCGGTTCAGAGCTGTTAGCAGCCTATTGATGATCGTTGAATAAAAGGTCATTTTTATAGACAAGTTCTGTCCGAAGATATACTCAATCTTGTTCCCTTGCTGAACTAAACACGTGGTCAGGATGTTTTTGATGGCGTATCTACAACATTAAAACGGTTCAACGTTCCCCTCATGAAGGTTTGCTCTCTTACAACTGATGGTGCACCATCAATGACAGGACGGAGTGTTGGGTTCACAACACTTTTTAAAAATAGTAATGAAACTAGGAATGACCTTATCAGCTATCATTACATCATTCACCAAGATAATTTAGCGGCTCTTCGGTACGAAATGTTTAAAGAAGTCATGGATGACATTATTCATCTAGTAAAATTTATTCATACAAATGCTTTAAACCATAGACAATTTCGTAATCTACTGAATGAGTACGACATTAACTAAATTTGTATTATTAAATGTCAGTTTCTTCGTATTCGTCGCATTTGTTCCGATCTTACTGATTATAAAAGAAGATTCCTCGATATGAAAAACCATTTTATTAATAGAGATTTTAACTTACAAACTATTGACAGATATTATAATGAAATTTTTTTTCTCGATAGAAACAGCCTTTTTAATTATAAAATCAAAGAAATCAATGCTAGAGTTTCTTGCATTGTTCAATTTCATCCTCGTAATCAAATTTCGGTAACATATTTATTAAACTTTTGGATTTTGGATACACTTGATTCTAGTGGTCCTAGAATGAAATATTTCAATAAATTTACAGTGTTACAAAGTTAGATAACATTTTATTTTATCTGTGATATTTTCCCGTTAAATAATTAGACAAGAATTTCAGCTGATTAACTGCCTACTTAGTTATTAGTTTTTGAAATATTTGCATTTGCATTTAAATTCTCCAACTATTGGTTGGAGGTCGTTTTGATTGGATTGAGTTTATTTACTAAAAATCAATTTCTGACTTTAGATATAGTTGTTCTTTTTTATTAGAACACTATAACTATTAGACAAAAAAATAATCAGTTTTCTAATAAGATAATCAAATTTTATTTGCGGATCAATTATACATATCAGGACATAATCAATATTTGACCAAAATTTTTACAATATTTTGGGGTCAATATTTCTTTATAAATAATAGATATTCTGCATATTTACAGTAAATATGAAAATAATTCTATCCACTTGAACACTTTTAACCAAAAAATAAATTTTCAAATTTTGATTGGCTTGAATGTTACATCTTGATCACAACCTACTGTTCCAAAATTTTCATTTCTTGGATTCTTTGTCATATTTTGGAAGGGACTTTCAGAAACTTGGGAAGCAAAATACAAAAAAATAAAGGGAATTGAAAGTTTCCTGCAATTTTACCTTTTTATTTCCTAAGATCTTTAAAAAAATAGGCAGCTACCTTCCAAGGACTTGGAAATCAAGGCAGTGCTATATACATATATAGATATAATATAGCGAAACTTAGAGCTATAGGGGTTTTACGAAAAATGTTGCTTTTGGATAACAATACTCTATGGCCTGTAATACATCCATAGACAACAGAGTTTGAACACAAATTAAGTCGAAGTACAAAGATTGATCTATGTTTAATAAGTATGCTGGACCATAAAGTTATAACGATTAATCCAGAGAACACCTGAGCAGCTATACATATTTTTAGGGGGAGGGTGAAGTCTCATTTTAGACCCCCTCTCCCTTTTTTCAAAAGTAAAAATGGCCCCCTTAATTTTGCCCCCAAAAATTACCTGTTAACTCTCTTTTGCCATGCGCTTTACACATATTTTTTTGGTATTACTCATTAATTTGGTACAAACACTAAAGCTACCATGCATTATGAATATTATTTCAAGACAACATAGAGTGTACTTTCATCAGACATTCTATCAGTGCATCTTTTAATTCTACAACGCAAATACTTTAATAAGTAACATATAAAGTAGGCTGATTTGTTGTTGTTGATCTTCCGCCGGTTCGACAAAATCCTCTCTCATATACACTTGCAAATTGTAAGCACTTTTTTGTTGTTGTACAAGAATGCTGGTGCTGATCGTCGGTGTGCTAAAGACATTTCGGCGTATTGCTTCACAGTGTGGCCAGTCAATTAGTAGGTGTTTGGTGTTCTGCTTCCTGCCAATGACTACAAATGGAAGAAGCTTCCTTCCCGATTCGGTGTTTGTAGCTTCTTAGGAGGGGGCAGTGGCTGGTCCTTAATTGGGCCAGGATAATGGCATCTTGTCTTGCAATTGATGGATGGTCCTTAATTTTGGCACCGCTGTGGGTGCTCCAGTGCAGGTATTTATGTACAAAGGTCAGTATGTAGATGCTTCAGCAGTAAGCCAGTTTGAACCTTGTGTTTATAAACAAGTGGTGGAGGGTAACAGTAACGCTTCTTTCTCAAATGACATTGTTTTTGGGATGTAACATCAACTCTTCGCTTTCAAATGACACTGGTTTGCATTGTGAACTGGATGTTACCTACTTCGCCTAATTGTATTGACAATGTTGATAATATTAAATGCACCAAGTCCAACTAATAAAAATCTTTTCACCAGAAAACGAGACTGTCCAGATGTTCAGGACTCTTCTGTTCCAACTGCAAAGCTAGCTAAAATTGATCCACCAAGAAAAGAATGGGATCCTTTTTCAGTCAAGCTGGCTAAATTTTTTTATCTTGAGTACCACCATATCTTCAGAAAACAATGGATTCTTGATCAACCACGTTGAAAAAATGGTTAAAATTCAAATCAAATTATGAATTGCCTGAAAATAATAAATTCAGATCCAGGTTTTGCCATAAGTATTATGCGAAATACATGAATCTGAATAACAAACCACATTTATCAGAATGGACTAAGAAGAGCAATAATTAAAAGACTGGATAAAAAATTATGAGAAAATGTTGGAGCATGAGGTCAGAGAGACCTAATCTGAACATGTTTATCCCGCTGGCACAATGCATTTTCAACTAGATGGGTCACCACCCTATTTTGTCGTTATTGTTTGTGAGTTCCTTGATGACTATTTTCCTAATAAATGGATCGGGCGTCGTGGTCCCATCGAGTGGCCGCCGATGTCACCCGACCTTTCACCACTCGACTTCTTTCTATCGGGTTACCTAAAATCTTGTTTATAATGAACGACCAAAAAGTCTTCATGCATTAATGAACAATATCCAACATGAATGTGGTAAAATTACTGTCGATGTGCCACAACGCGTGCAAAGATCTTTTGTAAAGTCGCATTAATAAGTACCTTGAAGTAAATGATATGCAAATTGAACATCTCCTTTGAATTTAGACATTCACATCGTATTCACTTCGTATCAGATATTATTATTTACTTCTTATACTGTAAATATACCTACTGGCAAATATACTTGATTGTAATACATTAGTTATCACATCGTCTGTTTGCCCATACTGCGTGATTTTTGGCCCACCCTGTATATTATGTATGTAGTTATGAGATGATAAACAATGATAACTTGAAAATGATTTACAAACGAACACTTAATCCTGCTAAACAGGTATAACGTTCAAATATGTGATGATTATTCAACCAGTCAAGTACAATTCTTACTTATTATCATCTTTATTTTAGCAGCTCGACATTTTACAGTAGAAATTTCATGCATTTTGCAGACAGGTACACACTTAATTTCATGTATTTTACATGTCTAATACTAACAAGTTTTCTACACTACAAAACTAAAAAAGAAAACAAATGGCATATTTCCTTAAATCGAAACTAAATTGCAAAAGTTTATAAAGAAATGTATTGCAACAAAAATCAAGCCGCGCCCCCCCCCTTGGATCCGCCACTGTTTTAATTGTACACTTTGTTTGGAAATATTTTGAAGAGACCACAAACAAATATGTAACACCTTTCAGAGAACCATATTCTTTATTTCTAGAAATCCTTCAATGGACTAACGAACATTTTTTTCAAATATTAAACCTTTAATGACTATAAATTTTATATTAGAAATTAGTTTAAATGACGCTATTGAGAAAAGGACATTTAGTGTTCTGCGAAGAAGTTTTTAACAACTTTGAAAACACTATCATTTCCGGTCAATGGGATAGATCCGTAGAGGTTTTGTACGTCTAGGGAGCCGAAGTTTAACGAGTTGTCAAAGGTTGGTGTCTTGAAGGTGAGCTGGAATTTTGGTAAGGAGAGGTTTAAGAGTTCAGTCATGATTTTAGAAAGGGTTCTAGATGGTGATTCTTTAGCAGACACCAGAGAGTTTCCTTTGATCGGTTTTTATTGTCTTTCACGAGGATAACCATGGTGTTGGCCGTTGTTTCAGAACAAGTAGATTTGGAAAACTGTTCCTTAAGAAATGAATCTGTTTGTTTTTTGACGATCTTTAGAATATTTTTATTAAACTCTTGTTGCCTGGTGATTGGTTACGTGGGACGTACTTCTTGGTAGTTGGTGAGGTGTTCATTGTACAATTTATGGTAGTCATTTGTGTGCATGGCGACGAGGCGTTTACTTTTGTCCGTAGGTGTAATTGTGATGTTGGGGGTTCCTTCGATGTTTTTCATGATGGTACACAAGTTGGGAGGTAGTTTCCTAGTTTTAGCCGTTTTGATGAGCGAATGTTTAAGTGCCATAGTTTGACTATGAACGTCAGCAGGTCCGGGAGGTTGTCTGATACGAACCTTCTAGTTGGATTGAAACACTTCCTAAGATTGGTTGGCGGTGGGTTGTTGGGGGCGACGTTGGATGCAAGGAGGGTTTGTGGAGTGCGGATTGTGTGATTGAGTTGTTTTTGTAATTGAATTATCGAAGCATCGATCACATAACAGATATTATCAATATTTATTTTATTGGGTGGAGGAATGAAGGACGGTCCACGTTCAAGGAGTTGCTGTGGGTCAGGCGGGAATATGTGAGAAGAAAGGTTTTTGAAGGCGATGGGTTTATTGGGGATATCTGGTGAATGATAATCCGAATTCAAAAGGTGTTGTAGTTTTTTCTTCTTGCGAAAGGAAAGGTCTGCTTGAACTTTAGAGACAATTGAGGAATCATGTTGATTAAGGGGTGCGAAGCACAAATTTCAACCAGACATCAACTCCATGCTTAACTAGTTTTTCTAGTGTATATATTTTTCTTTTTCAGCTTTAAGCTAATCCACTCTCATTGGCCAGTTTTGAGAGTAGGTACCTTCCTACCTGTTTCTTTTCTTTTATAGACTTCTAACCAAAGACGTTATATAGCCTCTGAAAGTAGTAGTAGTATAATTGAAATATGTGCTTCTAACTCTGTTATTGTTTTTGTTTGCTTGACAAAGTGTTATACGAAAATTTGCAAAAAAAATCGTCAGCTTTAGTCTTTTCTCAACATTATCTTAACAAGCTGATGGCGAACATAAATCAATAAACTAAGTCCTAAACAAACCAAGTTCTGTTACTTAATTATTGGTTTATAGATTAACCGAATTAAGGAAATAATATTTTACATTTCACTGAATTAATTTAGGAAGCAAATATGAGTTTATATTTTATGCATCGACAATAAAGTTTACTTTCTCATGCATAGATCAATCTATAATGTTTTACTTTATATACCATAGACTTCATTATTGTCATGGAAAATTACTTTGTATGGCATATGGATATATTTTTAGTTATACTTATAAAAAAATTGTGATCAAAATACAATTCTACTAGCAAGTAATTTTGTATTATTTTTACAAAAAAAGACGATTTGTTTGATGATATTAAATTATAATATAAGAGTAGTATACTTATTCTATGCATTCATAAAAAGGTTTAATTTCTCATACATAGATCAATCCATGGAGAATTCTTTTATATGACATGGTGATTACTTTAGGGAGGCTGTTATTTTTATTAAAATTATGATCAACCCATAGATATTGTTTCTTACATATTAAAAGTAATGTACAAGATCTATGGATCTGTGTTCCATTTTAATCCCAACACTCAAAAACAAATATTTTGGTACTGTGAGTATGTTTCAATGAAACCTTTTCATTTTCATAGACTATCCAAGTGAATCTAAAAATCCGGAGTTGTATTTAAATTTTATTGAATATTTAGTTTAAAATTTTTTAATCTAAAAATGCTTTGCTGTTATGTAGATTAGAATGAATATTCATTAGATTTAAAATTTTAATGAATGTTTTTAACCATACCTCAAAGATTAACATCAGCAGAGCCAGTGCTTGTTGTTAAAACCTTTCATGAAACTGGTAACTGCAAAGAAGTAGAAAGATTATTTGAAGCAACTTATGGTCACTCAATGGACAGACAAACAGTATCTGCTATTTTGAGAGTTTGAAGAAACAGGTAGCATTTATTGATGTCAGACTTGAGTAAGTAAAAAGTGTTAACAATGAAAATATTATCGTTGTTGGAGAAACAATGGGTAATTTGGCAGAAAATTTCTTCTTACAAAAAGTAGCAGCAGAATGGGATTTAACCAAGACATTTGTCCACCGCATATTGAAGAAAGATTTATTACTCACATTGCATCGTTACTCTCTATATTGAAGATAGAAGAGGGGGACATGAGTATACTAAATCTTTGTTCATTTTGTTTTACAGAAAAGTTTCTAGAGCAGTTAGAAAAATGGGTCATTTTCGGCGGAACTCCTTCAGCTTGCCATCACGCGTTGCGAGCTAACAAGCCTATTGCCATAGGATTCTATCTATAGTGTTCTTAG
>JAUYWI010082331.1:0-13063 GCA_034780595.1 Parotoplana pacifica
TTGTGTAAGATATTAACTGCTTTATCTCCCGCCTGTTTGAAAAGTTCGATTGGGATTGAATCTAGCCCAGGAGATTTAGACAGTAACATGTCTAAAAACAGTAGTAATATGTCATAAAGATAGTAGTGACATGCCCAAAAGATAGTGTAGTGGCATGACTGAAAGGTGGTTTAATATGTCCCAAAGATAGTCATAACATGTTCCCAAAGAGGATATAATGTCCCAAATACATCTACAATTCTATATCAAAGATGACAGTAATATGTCTTAAAAACACTTAAAAATAGTAAAATATTTTTCTCAAAGAATATAGTAATACACCCAAAATATAGTAACATTATGTCGTAAAGATAATAGTAATGTATCCCAAAGATATTAGTAATGTGTTTTATGGATAGTTGTAATATGTCCAAAAGATAAAAGTATATGTTTCAAAGATAGTAGTGATATAAACCAAAGATATGTCCACTTACCATAGATAATCTGACATCTCCACTTTTTAGGTTAGATGACATTTTGTTGGAATTGTCCGATAGCGTTGCCATTTTATGCTGTTTCCTGGAATCAGCTATTTGAACATGTCAAAATCCACTAAGATCAGAGATTCACACCTTTGATGTCACAAAATGTTTCTTCCTGAGTCGTCAGAAGAAGTGGTTAAATTGGCTGAAAATGTATTTCAAATTTGTAATATCTCTACCTCTAAGGTTAGACGCGTATAAAACTGGGTAACTGTTGATGTTGGATATGGCGGCTATTAATAAAACTTCCTCTCTTTTCGAATTGATCGACGTTTATTTAGTTTGTCTGCGATTATTCTTATGGCTCAGAGATCAACAACATTCAAGCACAGTCAACAATATAATACGGTATCACACACCAGGAAATTTCTTGATGAACAAATAAATTTCTTCGGTTGCTGATGATTTACGTTGATTAATTGGACATTGAAAAGTCAGACTATTTGTTGGGTTGTATGATGCACAAATATATTATAATATCTATGCCAATACTACATAGGTAGTAGGTATAAATGTTCGAAATTGAATCAATTGATATTCGAATGCGATACTTTAGAGAAAATGTACGCCAAATGCTTGCGTTTGTTAATGTTGCTGAGGATATGCTGCAATCTTGGTAGCTAGCTGCGTCTGTCCTCTGTGCTGTTCGATGGTGTGTTTGGTGGGATGAAATGTAAGCAAATCAATCTACCCGAAAAACATTAAAATGTACTTTCAGGTATATATTGTTGTTTTGTAGAAAATGATTCGTGTGACAAATAGGAAATAAGTTTGTATATACTTATGATTGGTTTGTTGGTATATCAATGAAGGTAATATTATAAAGTGTATAATTGTATTATGATCAATTAGTTCTAGGAATGACCTAGATGATGAAGTATAGCTCTAGTATAAGAAAGAAGATGCAGTTTTCAGAGTTGGTAGGTATTATTGGATGAGTACAATACATAGAAAAAAATAATAATTTCTAAATAGCACCTCGTTGTCGTAAACTGCTGACTCAAGTGTTAAATACTGTGTGTGGTTTGATGTTAGATTCTGACGTACCTACTATAGAGTAGGTAGGTACTATGTACAACTAATAATTATTGTGCTGCTGCTTCGGATCAACGTGGAGGCAAAACTATCTAGATATTATGTGCGTTGCAGAACTATTTACACGACGATATATATTGTCTGGCAGTAGAACAAGTTAGTCTCTCACCCCAATCAGTGAACAAACGGTGATGAATTATCTAGAAATCAACAGCCTAATGTAATCATTTCAATTTCACTATATAGGTACTGTTATACTAATTTTAACAGATCATATATTTATGAGTAGTAGTATCAGACTCTAATGTATTTATTATAGGAAAGTTTAATTATCTAGTAACCATATTATGAACAAATATTAAAAAAATAATGCTCTAAAAACGCCGTCCTTTAGCATATGTTTTTATGATAATTCATAAGTTGAGGAAAGAAGTAAAAATATATAACAAAAAACAAGTATAACTAGGATTGGAGCCAATATCAGATGGTTGAGGCGATTCAAATAGATATCTAATCTAAGTCTGGGATCGTTCTAAGTCACCAGTAGCCATCTGCTTGCTTGATAAATGAACAATGAGATATATCAATTGAAGAATAGGCACCACCACCACTACCGCGACTGCGTTACCAGATTTGGGTGGCGACCCCTTCACTCCACGACAAGAGCAGCTTGCTCAACAACACAATAATAGTTTAAAGCCTAGACCGGTTTGTTGTTATACATTGCTATCATTCCCTCTTAGTAGTTCAGACAAGATCTTGTTAAACGCATGTTGCTCACGATATCAAATCTGTATTAATATCATCAGTTTGTGCACTTTGGAAACGCAGGCAGGCAGCCTGACTGTTATAGACGTTTTTTTTAAACAGAATCATGTATTTTTCTCTCTGTGGCTATTTTTTATGATAGGCATGGTATTCAAAATCGATTTTTATAATTCTAACTAAATAATATGCCAGTCACATTGAACCCTGGCAATCGATCCACATTAACTAAAATCAATTTAAAAAAGAGATGTTGTCTCGTAACTAAATATAAAATTTAAGATGGTTTTGACAAGATAATCCATAATTATAGTCCTTTTCATTATCAAATTTAAGTGTTTAAAAGAAAATAAATTAGCATTCTTTTAAAATAATTTACTGGTAGGAAATGAAAACAACCAACATGAATAATCTAATCCCATGGCAATTTGGCTGTTAGCTCCAAAGCTCAGCCTTACCTAATGACCATTATGGGATCGATATCATAGTATAAACATTAACCGATTTTAATTAAAATTGGCCTTTGTAATTTTGCGGTACGTACTAAAAATCCATTGTAAGATATTTATGTGGTTGCTAGGGAGGCCAATATTGCATAACAACAAGAAATTTTACAAATTTATGTATATAACTATATTTTTATGTGTCTTTGACTACATGAAACTTTAGCTACCATTTATGAACTTCCATTTAATTAATTTTTACTTAGAAATTGTTGCTAGGGACACCAACATAGCATAGCAACAACGAATTTTAACAAAATTATCTAAAATAATCATTTTTTTGCATTTACCCACATGGGACCTTAGTTACTATATATGAACTTTCATTTAATCAATTTTCTACTTAGTAACTGTTGCTAAGGTCACCAACATAGCATAACAACAAACAATTTTTACCAAATTATCCCTCATAATCATGTTTATGGGAATTTGACCATATGAGATCTTAGTTGCCATATATAAATCTCTTTTAATAAACTTTCAACTTAGCGACTGTTGCTACTAATTTATGCCACACAAATATGATTTTATGGTTATTTGACCAAATAAAACCTTAGTTACTATATCTGAACATTCATTTGGTATGCTTTTCTTAGAAATTTTTGATAGGGATATTACATAGCAACAGGCAATTTATCATCAACATGTCATGTCAACATTAGCGAGTACCCTCACTTTTGCAAAGTAACAACAAAAAGAATGGAAATTAAAGACCAAAAGGTAAAAAACTGTTAGCTCAAAATAAGTGAAACCATTTTGGGTTTAGCTCTCATTATATAGATATTATTGTGTTTTCAGATAATGATTTGTTAAAATATTATAGCTAACAAAGTCAATATATATCAGAATATAAACACTATAAATTCAAATTATTGAGTACCAAACTTTAAAAAAGAAGAAAAATTAAGGATATTGGACATCCAACACAAGTAATTTTCAAAATAGCAATTCTACAATTAAATTATTTTAGCTCTATTATTTAATAAACACAAAATAACATTCATATAATGAGAGCTAACACTCAAAATGATTTCACGTATTTTAGGGTTTGAGCTAACACACTTTTAAAGCTTTTGGTCTTTAATTATTATATACCGATCTGCTTATTCCAGAACACAGTGCTAAATTTATATATTTATTTGGGTTCAAATGACGTTATACATAGGGCCGTAGTCCAGTTGTTGTTGAATTTTAAAGAAATTGAATTAAAGAAATTATGTCGATGACATAACCCAAAGTTTTAATTTAATCCTATCCATACATGGTTATTTGACGCACCCAGAAAACTAAGTGGGGTCTTGGGGGGTTCTAGGGGAAATGGGTCAAATCGGTCCATGCCCTATAATTAGAGACTTAAAACTAGGAATGTAGCTAAGTAGCCATACCAATGTGTTTTAGCCTGGTTCATTAAAATAAACTTTTATTATGAAAAGTAACAAAATTAAATTAATGATTTTAAAAAAAATGTTAAAATTATTTGTTTCAATCATAAAATATGGAAAACTACAATTTAATTGAGATAGCAATAATAAGATGCTTTGAGACTCAAAGAACACTCTATAGAACAGAAATCAATAAGATTTTGGTCCAAGATATTTAAAAAATGGCCTAAAAATTCAAACATGCCAACTTAAAGCATGAATAATTAAATTTCGGGTGCATTGATATTTCAAAAAATGATTTTAAAAGTTGCAGATTGTTGGGGTTTTTATTTTAAAATGTCAGATAAACAAAAAATGCCAAGTTGACCCGCCCCAGTATAGATGGGGTTCAGGGAGCATCCAATGAAGGTATTATTCCCCTTTCTATATCAATAAGTGAATTTGGTAGAAAAAAAAAATTTTTAATACACAAATTAATGCATTCATTTTTAATATTTTGTCTTCCTCTGATGTCTCTATTTTCTGACACGGCCACTAGAAGTTTGCAAATAAAGAATATATTGCAAAACACGGGTTGTCAAAGAATTCCAAAGAACTAATCATATTTTCTGGGAAAATAAAATTGACCCTTTTCTGTGAATTAATGTTTTTAAAGAATTTTTTAATAGTTGATATTTAAATAAACAACTGTAATTTAAAACAAATATATACATTTTTTCTTAAAACCAAAAAAGTATTTTATATTTAAAGTTAAAATGGTATTGTTGCAACATATTCCAAATTGTAATTATTTCTTTAATATTTGGCTTGATGAATTATTATTTCAAGAATTAACTACATTTATGTCATTTTTTAGAGGACTGTCACGTTTACCCTAAGGAGGTCAGTAAATTATAAAAGTGCAGTTGGTAAACAGACTTCAAATTTCATCCTACTCTGAAAGTCTCATTTGTGAACTCGTTTTGTCAATTTTGTAACTAGTAATTAATTTATTAGGAAGTCCACTTTAGTGTTGTCTTTTCTCCAATTTGCTAAAGAAATGGTTCCGATTTAATGATGATATTTAATGTTAATGAAATTGCGATTGTTTAAATTTAGGAATATTTACGAAAAATAAAGTATATTACTTTACTACCAGTAGGTAGTATTTTGCAATATTAAGTGAAATCATTTTTGGGTAGTAGGGTTTACAAACTTTAAAAAAATCATTCTAAAAAACCGATACTATGTGGTGAGAGCTATCACCCAAAAATAAATTCACTTTTTTGGGGCTTCTTTTAACTAATTTTATTATAAACATATTTTATACCTAATTTTGCAAAAGAAAATACGAATAATTTTAAATTATGGTTCTATTTTTCTAAAAGAGGCTGCTAACTACCGTAACAAGATAGCAAATGTATACAATAGTGGTATTATGTTTGTTAAGGTATTTATAAGAAATAAACACTGTTTTGTCCAAAATAACTCAAACAAAACTCAATTTACAAAATATTTTAAAATAAATTAGGTAACTATAGTGATATAATCAAAAATCGTTTTATTTCTTATTTGAATGAGACAGTTTAGATACTTGAGATTTATCATTAACCACACAGAGTACCCTACTACTTCACTTAAAATTGGTACTTTAAAAAAAGAAAGAAAAAAAAGCAAGTTATATCAACTAATGCTACATGCAGTTTTGACACTGTTCACCTATGAAATTATGGCACTTGTAAAAATAACCTTCGATCTTATACATACATAATAAGACATATTGTCTATTACACTCAAATTATCAACAACAAAAATGTTTAAGTAAGTACACCAACATTTACGTTGTTAAAATCTATGAAATTCCTATCGTAGTGATACCCAATACACAGAGTAATAATATACAGAGGTCCGATTCACCATTTTTGAAATGAAGCAGTTGGGAAAGTATCAAATTGTGTGTAAATTAATTGGGTAGGTATAAATCTGAAATATATTGTAAAAACTTTTAAGCTGTAAAATAGTTATGCCCAAAAACTGCATGTTCTCCTATCTCCGCAAAGTTTAAAAAAATATTTTGCTTGACCACCGCTCACGATTACGTAATACCTTGTGAGTGTGATTGGCAACGATTGGTCTAATGTATTTGTGTCTTACGGTCAAATTAAATTGGTTGAAGGATGGCACTATGCACTCAATCGAGAACTTGGAAAGCCACATGCCAGCATGTTTTGATTCATCAAATTCTCCAAAAAAACCCAGTAAAGTCAGGTTGAGCATCAAGTCCGTAACATACACTAAAACATAACAACGTCCCTCATATTCCAGGGGTGCTACCGAGAGACTTGTGAGACCGAAAACACGTTTTTTGACAACGAAATAATTGTTTATCAATACGCAGGCACCAGCGTCGAGACTTCAAAACAGTTAAATAGAAATAATTGAATTAAAAATTACATAGAACTAATTCACACTTTATATGTTTTATACTATTTAATCAAGCAGTTTGTTATTTTCAATTATTAGGCAAAACGAGATCAATCAAGGCGAAACTGGTATAGACGAAGAAAAGTTTTAGACGAAACATGCTTATAAGGCTAAAATAATTAGGCGAAACGCGATGACATCATACACATACTTTAAATTCAATTGACAGGCTAACGTCTTTGAAAAGTTGACTTATGATTTGGTTTAACTTTATCAGATCAAAAAACATTGGTTGGTACTTATGCTTATTACAATTTTACAGCCAATTGATCTTTATTGCAACTTCAATATTAAAACATTTTAATTTAATAATGCGACAATATTCCAAAAATTTTGAAGTCATCATTGCGTTTTCTGCTTGAAAAATAGTAAATTTTAACACATTGAAATTATTCATAATGAAATCCGTTTCCGTGGATAATAGATATTAATGTTCATCCATCTAATAAAATTTTACCAACAATCACCTTTTTTATAAGGAAATAGGAAATAAATTCCATCAAATAATGTATTAGTGTTGACACTGGTTAACACCTATGATACAAAATAAGGCACATAATATAAATATAAGTATAGTCAATTACACACAAATTATCATAAAAAGTTTAAGTACATACATCTACATCTACGAGTATAGCGTTGAAATCTTTAAAATACCGATCAAAAAGATACCGAATAATATCAGTTTCATCTAGGTAATAACTGAATCAAGCAAAACTTATTTTAAAGCCATAGAAATCAAAGTTGTAATATATAATCCTAACCCTAACAATACCATATCTAAGATAATAAAAACATGAAAATTATTAAAACCGAAAAGGAAAAAAGTGTATGAGCTCAAACCCTAAAATAAGTGAAATCATTTTTGTGTGTTTGCTCTCACTCTCTGAATGTTATTGTGTTTTTAAATAAATGATATTTCAAAATATTAGAGCTCACAGAGTCAAAATTTTATAAATTGCTATTTGTAGAAATTAATCGTAGATATTTTGTTCCTTAGGTACTCAAAAATTTGAATTTATAGTAATTCAGATGTTGATTAACTTTGTTAGCTCTAAATATCATTTATTTAAAAACAGTAACATTCATATACTGAGAGCTAACACCCAAAAAATAGTTCACTTGTTTTAGGGTCTGAGCTAACACACTTTTTTACCTTTTTATTCTTTTTGTAATAAATTCAAATGATTTGTGGTTGCTTTTCAACATCTGTGGTTGACTATCTTTAAAATGACAGTTATATAAATAATTGATTTTTGCTATACAAAATTTATGCCCCTAGCAACAGTTGCTAAGTGGAAAATTGATTATACAATGTTATCTCCTAAACTACTTGCCCGATTTTGATAAAATTTGGCACACTTACTTACCATCAGAGCCTAACGAATGAAACAAAAATCTAAGGTCAGGAAAACTTTCCTTCTTTTATGAGAAAGGGTCATGAAATGGCTCAGCAAGGGAGCTAATAGCCAAAATGCCATGACTTAGATACATTTTAATCAAAATGGGTTAAATCATTGCAATTTTGGTAGAATTCAGCATCATGACTATTGAAAACAATTTTAGTGGACAGTTTGGAACAATGTTCATCCACCTAATAAACGGGGAAGTCTTTACACAGGCCAGGCATACGGTCCGGATTCCAGTTCCGAGAACTTAATTTCTGTTTTGCGTATAACTCTATTAAACTTAGTTTCATAGTGCTTGTACCATTTGTTGATTTCTGACCAGTCGTTGATATTGATCTGATCAGTAGATGAGGCAGAACGAATCATAGCCAGCTCCTCTTCGGTGTAATCCAGAGGATCGATATTCCAATCGGTGCAGTAACGTTTGATGATGAAATTTGCACACCAGCATTGATTGTCGCCTAGTTCCTCTGTGTGACCTAAAAGGTGTTAGAACCTTGATAAGAGCAAAATTAGACAGATAATATGTATTTATTGTTCTTCAATAGTTTATCGTCCGGGAAGGTAAAACTAGAAACTCTTCCAGATTTGTTATTTTGGAAATCGCTCATAAACGTTTTATATTTTTAAATATGAAATCAGGCACCAATGAATCACGATGTTTTCTTGCGCTTTTTAACAAAAAAAAACATTTTAATTATCTTCTGAAAAAGTGATGTTGAGCCAAATTTGGATTTAATATTTTTAGATTTGGTATAAAACAAAATTAAGCTGAAGTCAAAAACTAATTTATTGATCCGGTCAAAGGAGCTTGTCGCCATTTATATCGGCATTATAAATAACTCATAAAATATTAGTTAAATTAAACGATTGTCTCTTACCGTTCCATTTCATTAAATAGTTAATCATTTTGTCGTTCCAACACTCTAAATAAGGCAGTTGAAATCCAACCAAAACACATTTATACAGTATTTTATCCTTGGGTTCCAGTAGCACCATATAGGTTGTGAGACGGTATGCTTTACAACGTGAACTGTGATATGGCGTGTTCAGATATCGAAACAGTTTTGGTGATCGTACCCTCTTCACCGTTGTAACTATTTCATCTAGTTCGTTACAATATTGACCATGTTTCTTTGCTATACTTTTCTCGACTAGCAGTATGATTTCTACAGTTGCTAGATCAATATCAAGTTTTTCAGGATCGCTTTGTACAATAATATTCTGCTCACCATGTTCTTTGATTTTCTTTAATTTTTGTAGTGTAAATCGACAATTCTGTTGAGGAATAAAGTGTAGGCGACCAATATTTTTATATGTGGAAATCCAATGCTTCTGAAGAAGACGACACAGCCATTGATGAAACAATCCTTTTTGTTGCAAGACTAGTAAAACTGTTATGGTTATAAATGAGGCTACTCCAATGCTGCATAATATTATATAGATGATTTTAAACGGACAAATAGGACCAGGTGGTTCACGGCATTTATATCTTGCCCAATTTTGTAAAATTTTATACACTTGCAATCCGGGCTCTTGGCTTTTATCCCGAATGTCCATGTGCGCATATAAACAATAGTTCTTTGAAATGTGGCCATTTTCTAAGCCGTACTTTATTAGTTCTTTGGCTGCTTTAAGTGCTAGAAGAGTTGGATAGATAGGTTGAAAATAGCCCATGAATGCGATAGCAATACTAACACTGTTATATTCATCAACTGTAGCAGGCCATTTATTCCACCCACGACCTTCGTAAACTGTTCCATCTGCTCCAATAAGGAAGCTCTCTGGAAGATCTCGATAAGCCATTGTTTTCATATAGAAGTCTTGTCTTAAATAACAAGCATATGAACAACTTTCTTGAGTATAACAACTACAAAAAGGGATTTGTGCTCTACCAAATATAATATACTTAGGCAAGTCTTTAAATTGAGGAATATTGGAGTCATTTAGTGTTAACCCTCCCCATTCCTTTTTCATCACATACTTATATTTTGTCAACTTAGTGTTATCAACTTGAGCGTTAAATCTTTCACACTCTAAAATATCACAAGATGTCCATGCAGAAACATTTGACTGAGTTCCATCTTTTGCATGTAACCATACAATATCGAGTCCAGTAAACGCTTTCAACCATGTCTTTCCTTTCAATTTATATGTTGAATAATCTGTTTGAAAAGCCATTCCTTTGAATAATTTCCCTTTCGAACGGGGTAAATAAGGCTGACTACAGAAATTTTCCCAAACTTTAACTTTCGTCGGCTTCATTATGCAAATGCAATTTGAAAACTTGGTAGTACCTATTTCTTTTCTGATGTCATTTCTGGCTGATGACAGTTCTCTATTTTTGGCCTTTTGTTCAATCCACTTGTATGACGTCATATATAGTTTTCTATAGACAAAATTGGATGTAAAACAAGGAGAATACTTTGTTGTATTTGCTTGCAAATAGCAATACTTATACTCCGAATTGTACAGTGGGCGCAGACATTTTCCATAGGATTGACGGGAGCATTCTTGTCGACATGCGGCTGCACTAATTGTATAGAAACGCTCACAGAGTATATTTTGGCTAGAGTTTACCATTTCTTTTTCTTTGTCAATATCCCAATAACCAGGATTTTCGAAACCACTGCGATAGATTGGGGTTTTACTTATCTCTTCCTTTAATTTTGTACAACAGTACCAGATATGTGCTGTCCAACCTTTTGCTGGTACTAATGTTTTTGCAATTAACGGGTTTGGCCAAGCAAGGTTAAACTCTGATATGTTATTTTTTTGATTAATGTTTACTGCTCCACACATTGGATGACGCAGACACATTTCAAGCACCTCGTAAGAGTCAACATTTTTATAAGTTGCAAAATATCCTAAATCTCGTTTTATTCTGTAATTTTTATAGTAGAGAAAAATACCTCTACAACGTCCATTGCCCATGAGATGACATATTTTTTTACTCTGCTTGCACTTACTCCAATTGGTTATAATATTACCCAATTGAGAACGTTTGATATAAAATGAAGCATTGAAAAATCGACAGCTACGGAGAATCGTGGATGGTCTTGGATGACGGACATACTCAGACAGAAAACAGCTTTTATCTGAAATACACAATTCATAACAATTGTGGGCAGTTGTATTGTAGGTTGTGTTGTAAGGCTTTCTGAAGGCTAATACAAAGCCAGAAACTTGTTGAACTCGTCCGGCAACTTTATCTGGCAAGGACTCACAAGAGGTCCATTCTTTATGACGATGGCTCGCTCCATAAACTTGGACAAAATTGCTCAACTTAATAGCAGTGAAAACAAAAACAATGAAATATTTCAAGAACATGGTTTTGTTGTTGATGTGGCTATGACAAGTGTAACCTGCACACGTCCAGTATATGTGTAAAGTTACTAGAAAGATATAAACAATGCTATATTCGTGTGCATAAATGTAAACGGATACGACCGTATAAGGTGGTTCTGATTAACAAAATTATTTAAATAGATAATTTAGTTAGCATCCTTGTTGAAGTACATACCTACATATTATACTCATATTACGAATATTATTTAGCTGGCTAGGCAGCATTGAAGATATATTAGATAATCTTCTATATTTACAAACCATTGTATACATAAAATGAATTCAATATTATTTAGCCTCTATACAGCATAATAAGAAATTGTCATAATCGTAACACACATCGTATCTTGCACATCTAGTAACCCTTCTAACATTGTACCCACCCATAAAATCAATTAATTTAAAATACAGGTAGACAAATCCTTTAAATTTTATCAGCAAATTAGATCGCATTTTCAATGTTCTGACCAATATGTTAAAAATATGATGCAGATACAGTACTGTGTAAATTAATTGCAACCCCATTAACAAAGTGCAAATTACGATAATATTAGATTTTGGAAATTCCTAATTCATTTTAGAAAATTTAAATTTAAAATATAAATTATTTACAGAAAACCATTTTCTCCATATCTGCTAGTGCCGCTCCAACATGCCAGATACACCTCAAAATGTCCGTGACTTCAGCCGAATCATCAGCAGGTATCGCCCTACTGGTACAACTTTTGCAACCCGCACAGGGCGTTGTGAACGCCGCCTCGTTATTGGTCCAGCAGCTATACGTCGTCTTGCTCGCGTCTACCTTGGCGATCCACGGCTTACATCATGCCAGCCACAGCATAAAGTGGATGGGGTGGTCATACAGGTACACTCTAGTACAGACAGGCGCAGTTTGATCCGCAGTGGCATTGTCGCCCACGCTACACACCCAACCACAAGTAAGTCGGTCACAATTGGGCCCGCCAACATCTCCAATGTACAGCCGATGACTGGCGCAATGTAGTCTTTGGTGACGAGATTGGTATTGAGGTTGGTGCTGCCAGGTCACATTTCATGCGCAGGGTCAGAGGAAGAAGAATCAACGACGCACATACTGTGCAACGCCCCAATTTCCAGGTCAACGTTATGTTTTGGGGTTGCATCACCAGAGATGGGTCTGGTGCCAGAGTTCCTATCCATGGCACTATAAATACAGATCGTTACGTGGACATCTTTGTGAATTATCCTGTGCCTGCAGCCAATAGTGGAAACTCATAGTTATGCACGACAATTCCCCAGTACACACGACTCCTTGCAACAGAATGTCGTTCGAGTCCTGTCCTGGCACCATTTTCACCAGACATGAATATCATTGAGAATATCTGGTCGCTTCTTAAATTTAAGGTTCACAAGCGTGCCTACACCACCCGCCCAGAGCTGATTACAACAGTGCAGCAGATATGGCGCAATGATTCAAAATACTGATAGAACAATGCCAAATCGTGTCGCCAAACTCAGTCGCGCTAACGGAGGTTACACTGGATATTGAAACTGGAACTCTTTTTTAGAAATATTGGTACTGTTGTTGTTGTTGTTGTAGCCCCTACCCTTTGTAAAAAAGGGTAGTCCTCCCAGTGTGGGTTATGAATTTGATTACA
>JAUYWI010082342.1:0-13062 GCA_034780595.1 Parotoplana pacifica
AATTTCGATATTTCCTAGATACAAATGCATTTTAGGGACATTTCTATTTGTTTTTCTAAATATAAGGTAATGTGTTTTATCCAGATTTATAGTTAGTTTATTAGCAAGCATCCATTTATTACAATCATTCAGTGCAATATTTGCCATGGTTTCTAGTTCTTGATAATTTCTGGCTTTACAGAATAAACTAGTGTCATCTGCAAATAAGTTTATCTCATATTTTTGTGATAAGTATTTAATATCATTTATATATAGAGCAAATAATAGAGGTCCAAGTACACTGCCTTGTGGTACTCCATAATGAATGGGTAAAGTAGAGGATTTTATGTTATTTATCTCAGTAGTAATATGTCTATTTGTGAGGTAGCTCTTGAGTAATTTATTAAAAGGTCCTGAGATGCCATAATGGTCTAGTTTTTTCAATAGTATTTGTATATCCAAGCTATCAAAAGCTTTTCTAAGGTCAATAAATATGCCTAGTATTTTATTGTTATCATTTAGGCAGTCAACTATATAATCATGTGATGATATAAGAGCATCAATAGTACTATGAAACTTTCTGAACCCAAATTGTTTAATATATAAAATGTTATTATCTTCAATGAATCTAGTCATGCTTTCTTGCAATGTCTTTTCAAATACTTTGTTAAAGCTTGATAATAAGGATATAGGTCTATAATTATTTGGATTATTTTTTTTGCCACATTTATATATAGGAATAACCTTTGCAGTTTTTAATGGTTTGGGATAGCTTTGTTTAGAAATAGATTGATTGATTAATTTAGTCAAAGAGGTTTTTATCTCAGAATTGATACTCTTTAATAGGTGTTGGGAAATGTTGTCTATGCCAGATGATTTCTTGTTGCATAAAGAGTTGATTATTTTTTCAGTACAGTTGGAGTACACGTTGAATCAAACTATACTGTATATGTATATATTTGCTTTGAGTACAGTTTTTGGAATACCAAAATATTTTGAGTTAGAGATGCTAGATTACTACTTTAAGTCTTGAGTACCAACCAAAGTCTTTCAAGCTTGATTTGAACTATTCGGGGTGTCAACATTTTTCTACTTTTCAAAAGAGCTATTAGTTTTTTAAAATTTATTTATAATCATTGAACAATTTACATACAACTATTGTTTAAAATGTCCACTTGGACAACTCTGCATTTCCATGTAGAAACGCAGTTTTACAAGATGTGTGCATGATTTTATTGAAAAAAATTTGTTGATTTCTTTAAAATCCAAGGCTACTGCTGCTATTAAGTCTGATAGTTTTAGCGAACTCTTTATTTTTATTCATAGTGCGTTGCTGTGTGAGTTAAAATCTTTTTCTTGGAGGCCATGGTACTAGTCCAAATTTGCCCATCTGCCATTAAAGTGGATATTCAAACCAATTGAGTTTCTAAAATAAAATGTCTTGTTGATTACGGCATGAGTTAAACAGGGACGTTCTATAAAAAGAGACTGTCAACTCAAGGTTTTGTGTGACTAATCTTTGTCTGATTTTTATAGGTCAATTTTTCATTTCTCTGAAATTAAAGAAAGAATTGTTTTGAAATTTGGAACATTGATTTGAACTTATAAGAGAAATGTATATTTAAATTTTATTGGTCAAGTGACCTTTTATTTTGACCAACTCAAAGGGACGAAAACATTAATTTTGAATAGACTAGAACTAAATAATAAAAGAACATTTGATATTCAATTCATCAAAATTATTTAGCTCTTTTCAATTAACTTACGACACTGTATTAGGTCTCCTGGAATTTGATCTATATCGTAGGGCCGACAAATATTTACAATTTAGGCTTAAATCTCATCAATTATTATAAATATGAATGCCATATTTTAGTATTGTATCACTAATGTTGATATGTTAAAACAACATACAAATTATCTATTTTGTTTCTGAGATATTTAATTTTATTGATTTTTCAATATGTTAAATAGGTTAAAGTACATACATTATTGAAAAGTCAACAATATTAAATATCCCAGCAAGAAAAATAAATAATTACAAAATTCCTATTTTGTTTGAAAGATTGTCTGATAAGTAACATAATTATACAATGAGAATATGTCTCTGCACTAGCTGTACCTGTTGATGGTACTGACTTTGCTACGTCATCTATCTCAAACTATGCCTGTCTCAGGCACTGTCTTTGTATTGGCTACTTCAGCTGTTGTTCATATATCCGATATTGCTGTTTTCATCAGTAAAAGTAATGTAAATATTTTACCGGAACATGTATTTCAAATAATATTGGAAGATTTCAAGCCAGATGCTACATTTGTATTCCCTGTTAAACTTGACCATGGATGTAATAGACGTTGTAAACTCGTCTTTTTGGATAATAATTTTGTATATAGTACAACTACAGAAAGTGTTTGGTGTCTTCCATGTGCCCTATTTGTGAAATCTTCCAAACGGGATAGTCTTAGAACATTTGTGAATTCAGGGTATTCAAAAAGGCACGATATAAAAGAGAAACAGTCTCGCCATTGCGGTACAGACGATCACAGTCAAGCTTTATGTGATTTTCAAAATTTAAAAAACAGATTTGATAATTCAAAAATACTCTTCCACCTTTACTTGATGAAGAGAAAAGACTGCGTCTTCAACGGTATCCACAAATTTTGGAGAAGATTGCCCGAGCTGTGCAATATTGTGGTAAACAGGGTATATAAGTCTGCATTGCTTCGTGAAATGGCGGTCGATGACAACATACTTCGAGAACACCTAGAGAGGCCATACAAGCAAAAGGAAGGTACCAGAGTCAAGATGAAATGAGAGAAGTGATAGATAATAGGATGATACAAGCGGACTTAATAAATGAAATAAAAGATGCCAGATTTCACGGAATTCTTGCAGATGAAGTAACATCTGCTAATGATGAGATCTTATCGATTTGTGTCAGATTTGTGGATAGCAAGAAACATATAAGAGAAGAGATTCTTGAATTTATACATGTACCACGCACATTAAATTTGTTAGAAGTCAGTGTTACGATGTGGCCTCCAAGATGTCCTCCGCAAAGAAGGGTGTCAGTGGTATCATTTCATAACACGCACCAAAAGCACCGTACTTTCACTTTAGTAGCCATTGCGTAATTCTGTTAATAGCAGCTGCATGTAAAATTAATATAGTTGAAAATCAGTGATCAATGTAATGAGATAAGTAAACATATTTTTCTATTACTCACCCAAACGGGAGGCATTATTGGAATTTCTTTTTAGATGGGGTACTGTTCTAAATGACTTCAAAAGAAAGGTACTGTAGGGTTGTGCAAAACACGATGGGCAGAACGCCATACAACAATAGAGCATTTTTATCTAAACCATTCCATATTTGGTCAAGTCATGATTGGCATACACCAAGATATTACTAAAATTGACGACATTTACGCATCTGGATGGGATGCCGGTGCTAACCGAGATGCTATGACTGTCCAAAATTCAACATATGTGATTTTAGATTTTTTGTTGCTGTTGTTACACTTAACCTATTCTTCCATATTAAATTCCGTACAATCACTATCGGACTTCAAGGTCGATCAGTGGATGTGATAAAAGTCTATGAAGATATTACAGAGGTCATGAGCGACTTACTTAAAACTAGAGCAAATATAGATGTTGAATTTGAAAAGATCTATGCTCAAGCGCAACGAATGGCTAAAAAGATAGCTGTTATAGAGACATTTACGAGAATAGTCAAGAGACAACACCATTGTCTAAATCAACCAGCACCAATTCCATTCGATTACTATCGTCAATTTTATGCAATCCCTTTTTGGATAGACTTACTTCCGCATTTGAAAGTAGATTTACTCAATTGAGTACTAAAGTTATAAAGCTGCTACTGTTGGTGCCATTTAACATTACTGAAGCGAACTTAGTGGTCCCACTTGATACCACCACTGATATGTATATAGACAATCTTCCAAATTCTGAATTTGTTTCAGTAGAATGGAGTGCTGGAAGAGAAAATGGGTGATTTGTGAAAAATCACAACTGCTACTTAAAATTGCAGCCACCTACCTATCACAAGCTGTAAGTGCGAAATGAGTTTTTCTACTATGCGGAGAGTACATAGTTGACTTAGATCATCCATGGGGAACCAAAGTCTCTCAGCTTTAGCTCTGATGAACATTCACTACAGTCAGGTGATTGATGATTACAAGCGGACTGTTAACCTCTTTCTTGAACTGTACCCTTGTCCCACTGATGTGTTCAATCTTATTTACCAATAACTAATGCATTACACATGATACATACATACATATGTATATGTATGAAATATGCGGTTTTGTTATTCACTTGTATTTTCATATTTGTACAGCCTTTGTATCCAATATGTTTTTTATTCTTATTTTACTAGCATCTTATACATTTTAGTGTCTAGTATTATTGAGTTATATTTTATTTTTTTAATGAATTTTATTTGCCTATATTCAAAATTTTGCTTAAGCAACCCAGAATACTTATAACACGTATTTACATTGCTGCTTTATAAATAAGTAAATTAATTATAACATGAGCCCCTGTGGGTGATCGACCCCCCTTAATAGATCCGCCTCTGCATCACCAAGTCCACAATGCTGGAAACTACAATAAGAATGTGTTTTGTGGTAATCTATATCGGGGTAGCCAGTTAGGTATTAAGTACACTACACTCAAAAGAATTAAGTAGTTGAAACTACCATTTTTTCTTAATGAATTGAAAAACAATTTAGTGCATCGCGAACCTAAAGGCAGTGACTTGTATTGCGGAAAAATTTACACAAGGGATATTATACTGCCATAGCAGCTTTTGCATATTTAAATTCACTCACCAGCTCTCACATATGGCATTCTTTATTGTATCAACAGAATATTGTTTGCTTTTCAATTATTTTGTATTTGGCCTAAAGAAATTGTGAAATATGTAATGTCCGCACTAATCAAAGTCCCAAATATATATGTTATTCAACTGATACGGACTATGATATTATGTTCATAATAATTTCTTTAATATTAACTTGATTCAGGTACATAATTAGTGTTCATACAATATCTGGAAAATAATAATACGTACATTATATAGGTTTGGTTTTAAAGTGGCGAATTAACAGTCTCCAATATTGGAGAAAAAAACATTTACAAAATATCTACCACATTTTGTATCTTAATGTTATGTTTCGTTGATGAAGTGTGTAAATCACAGATTAAATGTACGTTTTTTGTGGATAAATATTCAAATCACAAAGTAAACTTTAACAAGAAAACAACAACAAAATTTATGTGGTGATAAAATGTGTGAGGGTCAAATTTCTTCCTACTTCTATTATGTGCTCTAAAATAACCAAATTAGTATTAAGTGGCAAATTAAGACCACTCTACCATCAAAAATTCTTATTATTGCTCAGTTGTAGTCCGTTCAAAATTGATGTTTCGGCCCTTTGAGCTGGTGCGAATCAAAATCCATGTAACTTATAACCTTGAAATTTAAAAATGAATCTCCTTCACAAGTTTAAATCAATGCTCCAAATTCAAAGCAATTGGTTCAGTAGATAGTTTCAGAGATATGAAAAGCCAGCCTAAAGTATAGCGGCAAACAAAAGTATATAGTTGAAATTTCCTTCTTAAAGTATGTCCCTGAATGAAAGAATTACCAGCAGCTGTACTAGTTCACTCTTCTAAGTAACATATTTTATGATAAAATGAAATTTGTGAACAAACAATATTCAACCATTCGTTGTTATTGAACACTAATTCAGTTGGCAAGTGCCAGTCTGGTTCCTAAATGAGGAATGGATCCGAAGGATGCTATCTTAAATGCTTGTTGGCGGGTAAAACTCAGTTTCTTCTATCAGCTTTCTAGTAAGCGAATTTTAGAGTCTAGTTTTACATATTAGTTGTCATCCTAGGATCATAATTTACAGTTTATCATTGGGTTTTTATTTATTAACCCTTCGTACTTTCCAAAAATAGATTAAGCTGAAATGTAGTACATAGAAACCTTGGAATGCTTTATGGTTAAACGATTATTATTTTAGAAAACAATCGATATGGGAGGCGAGCTAGAGCCGATGACGTCATAGAGGGTCAAACATTAAATTTTTTCCGATTGACTTCAGATTTATTGTGTAGGTCCTTTAGACATTCAGTACTGTAAATCCATATTCTATTTGAAAAATTATTGGATAAAATCACTAAAGTGGCTTAAATTTGAGATTGAAAATTAGGAAGGCATTAGAGATAGTATTAGGAAATTGGATGCTTTACATTTATGGTAGCCGGTTTATGAGGTCCATAAAAATGGATTTTTTCAAAATTGTATTTCAACATAATTAAATATCTCTAAATGTTTTAAGTGGTTTATTATGACATTTTACATCATTTCTAGTTATTTTGGAATACATATGTTTGATAAAATGGAGTTAAAGGAAACTCGATTTTTAATGCTTGACTGGGTCTGACACCAAAAGACCAATGACTACAAAATGCCAATGAAACATCCCAGTTTGCTCAAACGTAAGTAATCAATATGCAATTCTATTTTATTTTATATATCTTGATTCTTTTAGAAGAAAGCTTTGCTGTGAATCGAATATCATCCATTTCAATTGATTCCCCATTCCATATACCAGGGCCCTTTGCATCGTTTATTGCATATCGGATTACTGGTGATTTGGGCATGTAATCAGCAGTTCCAGTGACATATGAACAGTCATCATCAGCATCAAATACACCCATTATACCTTTATTTTGGTTGCAAGAATTTCCATATTCCTTGTTTATAAATATGCGTCGTTTATTAGCGTGTTTATAATCTCCTATCATTGAAAAATAATTATAACTCAATGATTTGATTATTCCAAAGTCATGAGGCCAAATACCAATAAGTCGACTTTGAGTGAACCAATTGTACTTTGTGCTACCAACAGCATTGAAGTGTATTTTAAACGACAAGACATTTTTGGAGTACATTTCGACAGTAATAGTGTCTATAGATAAATATTCCCAATAGTTGAAAACAGGAGACTTGTAGAATGTTGAAGACGGTTTCCATTCTGAGAAATCTTTTAATATTGTAAATTTGGTCTAAAAGGTTGAAAAAGAAAAAAAAAATAGATGGTATCTGCTGAAGGATATTATAGATTAATCCTACAACTGTGTTCTATTATATCTCTATCAAGTTGTTTCTATATTACGGGGCGTTCCCCCCCCCTAAAAAACCCAATATTTAAATGTCTAAATTCTTAAATGATCGACAAAAAGGAAAAATTTGATATTTCTTTAACAAATAATTTACTTTTTTAATTGTCCCTTGAGAATATAATAGACTTCTCAAAAAGAATTAGTGGTTCCATTTTTCTTTTATATTAGCGCTGACAACACCTCTAATCTGTAAAAAAAACTGAATTTCAAGGATTTTTGCGATTTTATGTTTTGACTCGTGTAAATAATTAGTATTGTGACCATCAAGTCGTTGACAAAAAAACCGAGACGTTTTTAAATTGGTAGAATATCGTTGAATTGGGGTGATTTGTACTCAAGTTTATTCTGCAAAAAATTGTTGAACAGCTAAACCTATACCAAGAAATTGATGATCTACAGAAAATTGTCGAATTGCATAATATTATAAGGGGTTTGTTTATTCGGAACACCTAAGATTAAGAGATGCATGATATCAGTTAGAAGTGAATTGTTATCTAATACGTATCCTAATAGTGAAATCCCACTTCCAAAACTTTCCGGTATATTAACCACAATACCAGTGTATCACCATGTCAAAAAAATTATTAAAAAAGTTTAGTCAATGAGAATAATACTAAACATTTATCTTACATATCAGATGATAACCAGATAATTCTCGTAATATGTTTACAAATACACTTAATATTTTTTAAAATATACTTAGATAGCTAGACATATTTGACAGCTTAGTTTTCAATTTTTTCTGGGGAGAACCACCAGACCTCCATCAGGGTTCTGAGGAAAACAATTCATAGGGTGGTATGCATTTTTCAAATATCAGGTTACATTCCTAATATATGAGAATAGGTTTTCTATCCCCCCCGCAATTTTGAAAACGCTCTGGCGCTCCTCGACACTGAAAATCCTGAAAGTCCTACTGCAATAATGGAATTAACATTGGCACCTTTCTGGGATTGTGCCCCTCCTAAAACAAGTCTGGATCGGCCATGGTCAGCTAAGAGATCGTGCATTTAGATTTCTTCTTTATCATGTTGAGTCCTATGAATTACTTATTGGTAATTTGCTCGGACTAATTTGCAAAAGTACTTATAAATCTACCTATATTAGGATGATTGAAGTTCCATAACAAAACTAAATTCTAGAATTTTCATATCTACATAAGTATCTGGTATATCATTGCAAATAGGTAAACTATCTGAAGAGAGAAAAGCATCACATTTTAGAAATGAAAGATAAAACTCACGGTTGATTCTGAACTCAAAAAATTACGGTAAAAGTGATGTCCTGACTTTGCACGCATAGCAAAAAGCGGTAAAACAACGTTTGTGTTTCTATCATCCAATTTAAGATGGGATAAATCATGCAATTTTTTATATGGTGCACAGGATGTACCTTTGGATTTAGTAGGTAATTCATAATTGCAGCTTTGTTGGTCTGAGACTATAAAAAATTCTTTTCCATGAATAAGGGCCCGACTGGCGCATTCTAACGTGGTAATGCGTTGGGTTGAATGTTGCTGAAGTGTAACAAATGTAATACTTATGAGTATCAAAAGCAGCTGTAGTACTATTGAAATATATTTCATTGCAAATGTAGATCTATTTTTTTGGTATTATACGCAACTAAGTTGCATTAAAAAATAACACTGAAACAACGCAGGGACAGGATTATGTTTGAATTTACATAGAGAATAAGAAAAATTGTGTAAATATTCAAGTAGGTATATTGTGTACATAGACTATAAAGGCAAGTCCAATGGTTAGTTTAAGTGTTTATCCTAAATGAAACGTCACTGTGTAATAAAGAGAACGATAATCGCATTCTGAAAATCACTAAAAAGTGGATTCGAACACATTGAATATTAAATTTTATACAAATAACGCTTCTTATAGCCATCTAGGTAAAAGCAACATTTACATAACATGCGCGTTTACTTCTACAAAGTTTAAGACTAACAAAAACTTTTTTGCACAACTAATGTAAAATATTAAAGGCCCAGAAATGGTTAGATTTTCAAATGGTAAATAAAATTAAATATAGGTTTTAAATTGTTATGACTTAATTAGATTATTTTAGAGCAGATAGCGTGCAAAATAAATTTAGATAACAAAAATCACTTAGTTTTGTTATTTTTCTGTTTGTGCCTTTACTTAATTGCATCTTAATTTTGAAGTACAAGTAATACCCGTATTTTTCTTGCCTAGCTTTGTTGACTCAAAAACCTACTTAGTTAGAGCGATCATATCAATATAAAAATCATAGCTAACCATATTTTATTTTAAGGATTTAAGTATAAATAAAATCACAAAGAATCTAAACATAAAGTTATTATTTATTTTCCAAACTTCTTTCGATTAACTTTAATTTCATGGCGATTATTAAATAGTACAATACCATTAGTATTTAAATGCATTTAAAAGAAATCAAATAAAATATACATTACACGAAAAAAAATTAAAGTACTAGTATAGTTAAATAGTTAGGTACAATTGTTTAAAGTCAGAATTTAAAATTTAAAGTACGAGTATAGTTAAATAGTCAGAATAAACTATTATGATAAAAGTTGTAATATATAATTGTTTATTCTGACTTCGAGCAATTGTACCTAACTATGTAACTATACTTTAAAACTTTTCTGGTAATGTATATTTTAAGTGATTTATTTTAAATGCATTTAAATATTTATGGTATAGTACTTACTATTTAATAATCGCCATTGAAAACGATTAAGGTTACTCGAAATCGGGTGGGCAATAAATATTAACTTTATGTTTAGATTCTTTTAAATTTCTTTTGGGATAACTATTTTTGAGCCTTTTTGGCCGATGTTATTTCATATATTTTTGTTTTATTCATAATATGGTACATAATAGGTACATTTTGTACAAAATCTTAATTTAGCATATTCAAAATGGTTAAAAAACAAACCGAAACCTAGGTCATACATAATTTTTATATGTACATATTCTCTATAAAATAACATATACATAAATTACCAAAAATTGTAAATATGTAAATGTGTTTTATAACTTAAAGTGTATCTCACGAACTAATTTCATATTACCGTACTTTGATTTGCAATCAACATTTCATTGTTTTATTGGTCCAAATTTTGTTTATTACTAATACATTCACTCATTGCTTAAAAAGAGATTTTTATAGTCCGGTCCCTTGGACCCAAGTTTCACATTAATAAAGAAAAATAAAATTATCAGTTTTAGAAAAATGGTTACTTTACGCATTCATAGTTAAGAAATTGCTGAACTGATTCAAATTTCATACATTGTTAACATGACTAATCTTCAAAATTGGTTATTCTAGGTTTTAAATTGATTATAGATGTCTAAAATTAAGCCCATTTCAGAAGTTCTATAACTGACAAAGCTTGCTAACTAATTAGGGCTTATTGCCATAGGCCTTGATTTATATGTGCATGAACTGGTCGAATGCTTAGCTCAGACGCTATTTATCTGTGTGAGAAAAAACTAGCATTATAAAAATATTATGTAAAAGATCGAGTATCGCAAGTGGATTGCAACCTCAAAAATATGTAGCTTCCTATTTTAATCTGGTTATAAAGCTAAATTATTATTATTCTTAAGTTGCGACAACAAATTTTTTACTGGTGCATAACTGTTTACTTTCTGAATGAATCATTTTCTAAACTATCTATTGTTTTCGTAATATTTACTTGATCGGTATAATAAAGACATTACACATAACATATCCCATCATTATCAAGACAATTTTCTATGAATCGATTTTTTGTAGATAACCTTGATGATTTTGGATAAGAATCATTATAACGATTGTGCAATATTGTTGAATACTATAGACGAGTAAAATGCATAGGATAACGCATTTTCTTTTCAATAACAATAATCTTATTAGGTATTTTAGAAAAATGACTGCGTTTAGCATTTATATTTCGGAAATGTTTGAACTGAGAGTAATTTTCAGACATTGTTAACTTAGTTATTCTAGGTTCTAAGTTGTTTGAGTTATAATGTTCAAAATTTAGTCCATTTTTAGAAATTTTATAACACAATAGTTAAGCATAACTAGTTATAAATGAGTAAATGTATAAGATAACGCACAATGTTTTTTAATAACTATCATTTTATTATTTTTACAAACAAGAGAGCCGATAAAAGCAATCATTTACTTTTAACAAGTAAACACATTGGTGTTTGATTGTTTCTATAAAAGTATGGTAGCAATTCCTCAATTTCCCAAATTGGTAGGTAAACTGTCAACAGTGCAGTGTGTTTAATATAAATATTGCAGAAATTCATGATCTAAAATTAATTTGTTTTTTTTACTTCTGTATAAGTCCCGACTGCATCTGTGAATATACCTACAATAGTTTACATAGGTACTTTTCTATCTAATGGATTATTCAAATTTATTCAAATTATTGTTATTTTTAACTAGTTATACTTTACCAAATGGCTTAAAAATGGCCAAAATGAGATGTGCCAGAAATGCTCTTGCAACCAACAGCAGCTATTTTGTAATGTCCAAGGAAAGAAAGTGCACTTTGCCACACAATATTGTATCACAATCGTTAGATGTTACTTGTGCCAGTTTCTCTCTTGAAGTCGATCTGACGGGGTTGGAAATAGACTCCGAAGATAAGCCCGTTTTACCGTTGTTTGCCATGCGGGCCCATTGCAATCTCAGCATGTTGGACAAATATAAAAATGGAGAGGTAAGACCTTCAAAAGTTGATGAATTTAGGAAACAATATCTGTTAAAATATAAAATTATTTTAGAAATACATATAATTTAAAACATATAGGTATTTAAACACTTTTTAAAATGTATCTTAACTTATTTTATTTAAAAGAAATATTTCGCTTGGAACAACATAGTTAAATTTTTAAAAAATTGACCCTTTGCTGATAATTTTAATTTGTGTCTCCCTATTTATCATGGATGGATTGGACTAAAAACCTGGTTTATAGGTAGCTGGTAAACATTCATAGGCAATAATCGTTTTTTGAAAATAATCATAGAATCCAAAAATTAAAAAGTTTGCAATGTAGGTCCACAAGGGGTTCGGACAAAACAAATTTCTTATGAAAAGAATACTGATCATAATTAATTCTGTAGGCTAATAGCGGAACAACCTTATTTAAGAAGCTATTAGTTGAACATTGAAAACCTCACATTTTTTCAAAAGTGCACTTATCAATAGGTGAATGTCTCTAAATGATTTTAAATAAATTAAGATCAATTTAATCAATTTAGTAAATATATTCAATCACTAAAATTAAATTCTAGAAAAATCAATTTTTAACACACTAACTGCGTTTGGGACCAAAATCAGTGTCTAAATTTCTGACAATTTCTTCTTGGTACACTATAGAGATATATCGAATATGAAAGGGTTCCAATGAATTATTCATTAAAGTGAACTTCAATCAACTCTATAGGAAAATGTTCCATATCATTGCTGTTTTAAAAAATTCAAATTTCAATGGTGAAGTATAGATTATAGATTTATCTATGGTTTAAACTTCTACGTCGTTATGTCAATGATTTCTAACATGAATTCAAAATATATAAAAATTGCGGGATTGATGAAAATAAAGAAGCCAACAGAGTTGAAAACAAAGCAGCTAAGCTTGATCAAACAGCAGTACGGATCGACACCGAGGTTATCAAAAAGTTAGCAGCCGGAGACTTTAAGTAAGCTTGAAAACACAGGAAGAACTTTGGAAGTACATGGCGCAGAGACCACTAGAGAGCCAAGCTACCAATCAAAGGAAGTCATCAATAGTCTCAGCCGTGCAGAGGCAGTGACCCGCCAATAGGTTCTAGTGGGCAGACTCACGTCAACCAAAGCATCCCTCC
>JAUYWI010082353.1:0-13061 GCA_034780595.1 Parotoplana pacifica
TTTCGTGAATTCAAATTAAGTCAAGAACGGGCTTAAGAACATTGTTCTGTGCTAGAACAGCTTCGTGAATTCGCCCCAAAATGTCACGAGAATAGTTAAGGTAGACTAAAGTAGGACGCCTCCTCAGGAGGATCCCTAAAAGATCCAACGGATTCACCAAATGTCTATAACTTACTGGGCGCCCCTACCCATCACAGACAGATTTTAAGAGGCTTTCGTAACCCGACATACTGGAGTCTCTTGCTGATCAGAGCCAATGATATCGAGGTCCTTTTAAAGGAGGCGGTGTCGCTATTTGCGTTAAAGTCGGTATTGGCTACAACGAAATCACCAACAAACCTTCAGCCCCAATGGCAACACCACAAAATGAGTAGCCACAAGATAGTGAACAATAAACTTACTTACAACTTATATAACATCGATGTCCAGCCAATCAGTAATAGCAAGAACGATGAGAAGATCCAAAAAATTGATTCCTATGACTGACATACATCAAGCTTGGTGACTTCAATCTTCACCACACTAGCTGGCACGATAACTACGAGCGGAACGACAAATTTGGCAATCTTCTCGAAGAATGTATTAATGAAAACAACATCTGTGTTTGTAATGAGGGCAAAGCGACTCATTTCAGTCGGATTGACGTCAGAGATAACGTCACAAATATTACACTGTTAGCAGAAGACTTTGCTGATATTACCAAGTTGGAAACCGACGAAAATCTTGGTAGTCACCACTTGCCCATTTCATCACCATCAAGAAATGCCAAAACTCCCAATCCGCTACACGTACTAAATGGAGCTTCAAGAAAACTGATTGGCCTAAGTTTAAAAAAATGACTAAGGAGAATGGATACGTAGACAGGGCACTCTTGAGGTTAGTGTTAAAAATTTTACGGACCTTCTTCAGGCTGCCAAGGATTCCATTCATAAAAGCAATAGAATTCAGAACAAGTCCTACTGGAATGTGCTGATTAACGAGGCCGTCAAAAAAGGAAGGAAGCTGCCAGGAAAATTTCCCAAAGTTAGGAAGAAAGACCAATATATGTAGATCGAAGCCAGCATTAAAGTGAAGAAAGCCATTGACGACGCTAAAAAAACGAATCCTGGAAAGATTATGTTATTATTAAACTTATCAGTAGCACATACCAGAGCCCTCTGGTGGACTATCCGCGCCATGAATGGTAGCACCTCTACAATTAATGCCGACAACAGCCCTTCAGATCACTACACTGATCCAGTGACTGGCACTATTAGAATCAAATTTGTCTATAATGACAAAGGGAAAACCAAAGAGATCGGGAAGGTGTATGCTAAAGTTTCTACACTTCCGCATAACAAGACTAGAGAACAATGAGATCAGAAGAGAAAATCGAGACTTCGAGAAGCTGAAATGTAAGAACTATATGGACAACAAGGACGGAGTTTACACGGAAATCAGCATGAACGAACTAACTGATAACACCAAGAAACTTGAAAACAGGAAAGCAGACGGCGATGACAACATTCACGTGGAGATGTTGAACAAACTCTTTGATATTATTAACAAATCGTGGACGGAGAAAAATTCCCTTCAATTTAGCCCAAGGCCACTATAATCACTTTACCAGTCACCTCATTAAGCTAAATGAACGCATTATCCGAGGCAAACTCTACCATGTCTAGGAAAAGAACATTATTATTTAAGCCTTCCAATATATAACATTAGGTATGCTATTGTCCCTGGACACTAAATACGAGTTGTTAAACTGATTTCAACCACATTCTGGCTTCAACATGTTTGCAGATTGTACGAGACAAAGTGGTTCAGAGGGATTCCGTGAGCTACTGGAAGCTATTTCACCAGGTCCTTGAAACCATAATGTATCTTAAAGGACAATAGTATTGCACCTATTGCTATACTGAGCTGTATTGAGATAATTAACTCCATTTTCTGGCTTTGGAGAACTGGTGAAATTATTTCCAGTTAGCTCTCAGAACCATTATAGCCATATTTGGGTACCTTTGATACCTTATATGAAGCTTGGCAACCCAATACAATGAGATTAGAAGTATTTATGATTTATCTTTAACATCTAAAAATGAGATATTAAGCTAATTGAAGCTACATTCTGGCTTTAAGGATCATAGTAAAATAGTTTCCAGTAACTCTTGATCTGATCTAGTGCCATCAGTAAACATTTTGAGGTCAAAATATAGGTCCAATCAGTTCAATAATTGATAGTTAGTGTCTAGGGACAATATGATATTCACATAATGTCATTTATTGAGCTAATTTGTGCAATATTATGGCTTCAGGGACCTCTGAAATAGCTTCCAGTAGCTCTCGGAATCACCCTGGAGACCAAATTGGCCTTGATTTAGTACCTACCATAATAGAGCTAGCTCCTACCATTTCAATAGCTCATACTTAGCATCTAGAGACAAAAGTATAATGTAATTAATGTGATTTATTGCTCTAAACTATGTCCACATATCCTAGCCTTTGGAACCAAGTAAAATAGATTCCAGTAGCACTCAGTAGGCAGATTTGGGCACCTATAAAGGTCTTACAAAAACTCGACAGCCGAATGAATGCACTAAAAGAAAAGACATTTGCCTTTAGAATCTAAAAAAATGTGATATTGAGTTGATTGGAGTTACACAGTGGTTCTTAGAACCACTCTCTGTCACTTTAGCTCCTTCCATTGCCTGGAAAAAACTTAGAAAACCTATATAATGGCATTAGAAGGATAAAAGTTGCCTCTATAATAGAAATTTTGAAGCCAGTGTAATTAATTGTGTTCCTAGCTCCCCGTCTATAGGGACATTAAACAACTATAATCATAAAAATTCGTGCAGACCTCTAAAGAGCTGCGGCTTAAATTGATAAAAACTTTAAAAAATCGAATATTGTAACTGCAATCTTCTCTTCGAAGCTGCACGAATTTTCTTGAAACTTGTTCTCTGATGTCTTTAACACTCATGTCAAAATTGTATGAATCAGTAGTTTTATATTAAATCAATTTGGAGAAAGCAATCATAGACTGTGTTGATGGAATACTCAGAAGAAGCCGACCAAGAAGGCAATGGCACAAACGGCTGCGTGTCATATCGCAGAAGCTTATTTCGCAGAACAATGGATGAACCAGCATGATGTAATACTCTAACTGATTTGGTAAAGTGTTATCGATTCGCAGAAAAACCAGGGTATTAAATTGCAGATTAGCTGCAATCACTACTTGTAACCCTAACCCTACCAATGATCGGACACTTGAGTGTATTACCATATCATATTTGATCATTTTAAAAACAAAATTTAATTATTGACATTTATGAATAAAAGTACCTTTCAATTTTTCCTCTTAACTTTTCTGCGAAATGAGATGCTGCAAAATAGGAATCTGCGAAATAGGAAGTCACAGCCCAAACAACAAGAAATGACAATCCCAGAGATCAAAGGCGTTGGGAGAAGTTGTGTGCCTACTCAATCAGCAATGGGTGTGTTCTGTCTGAAAGGACTCTAATGATATAAATTTAGCAAGTAAACCTAAAATCAAATTTCTCCAATACTCCATAAGTAAGTCCTTAAATATAGAAGTTAGTTAAAGTTCAAAATTTGTTAATTAGACATACACATTTTATAGTTTAATGGAAAGAACGAAAATAATCATAATTACACTTGTTTTCAACTTCACAGCAGAATACTTATGATATCAATCAGCATTTCGAAAAGATGTTCAGTACTTTTATGTAGATATAATTTAAAACCTAATCATATTCACGATTTATTTTTTACAAGTAACACATTTTTCATACTAACAACTCGTAATTTAGTTCTTGCTATTCAGCGAACGCATTTGTGTAATACATTCAGGTAATTATGTCCCCAAATTTATTCTATAGCCGGCCAGTTTAAAGGGTTGTCAAAGTCTAATGGGACAATTATGCAAATTAGTTAACAATATAATAAATTTCAAAATAATGTTTCTAACATACAAAAATAAGATTTCTTAAAACTCTATAAAAATTATGTACATATAGTCAATGGATATGTGAAGTTGATTATACTAAACTAATATAAGCATTCTTGATATTCCTAAAAATTGTGAATAAAATAAGAGAGGATATTTACATATTATAATATAAATGTTTGTTTCCATATAAACTACATGTGTATTGTATATACCTACTCAATTTATGGAAAGTGTCACACTGCAGAATCTGATAAAATCAAGGAGCTTCCTTGGATAAAACTGATGAAACCAAAAGAAAAAATGTTTATCGACTTTGTACAGTATACCGAAATTTGATAGATGCCAAACACACTGAACAAGTTATTATCATTAACTTATATCGACCACAGACGGTATGGATTCTTTTTCTTTTTACAATGTACCTAATTACCATAGAAATTATATGCTCAAACATGACTTTTCTATATTGCTTAATCAAGTTTGGTAAAACAGGTAGCAAAAAATATGATGCACTCTTTAAGACTATGAAATTTATTGGAAACTGCATAACAAAACCATTTGTGATAAAAATCGAAGTTTTAACTTTAAAAGCATTGTAGAAATTGTTTTGCTGCATCGTAGTCGAATTTGGTGGGGTAGATTCAGTGCAAATCCCATACAATAATCAGAAAGTGTCTTTTTGTGGTTTTATGTCCAATTTTTCCACCAAACAAAGCTCGCCGCTGGAGTTGCTGGAATTGTACAAAATGTGAGTGCTAGGGACATCAGATAACAAGAATTATAAGAAGATGATACAGGAGCTCATATGTCGAAAAACGAAGTCACAAAATTTCATTTTTCTAAAATTATTTTAAATTGGTGCCGTAATGTGCTCCACATTTTACGGAGGTGTGAGGTGTGGGGGCAACAAACGATTTGGACGAGGGTGCTAGGAACATCAAACAACAAAAGAAAAGACAAATGATGCAGTAGAATAGCCTCTACGAACTAATAAATGTCGAAAAACGGAGTCACAAAATTCAATTATTAAAAAATATTTTGTCATTTGGCATTATTGTTTTTGGACAACCATACAGCTTATGAATTAAATGATTTTGGATATGGGTGATTAAGCAGAGTCTACACTTTTACGCGGTGGCCTAAGTGGCATTATTCAATTTTGGACATGGGGGACATCAAATTTTTATTCAGTGGTGCCACCAAATTAGTTTAATTGATTTAAATAATCCCACATAAATAGTACCATATAAAAAATCGAATTTTGGACATGGGTACTAGAGCTATCCTAGACTTTAAAGGGGGTATGGGACCATAACTCAAAATACACAATTAGGATATTGGTACTCTAAGGATCAAGCAGCCCACACACTTGCAACTACGGTCAAATGAATCAGTTGTACATTGTAAAGCAATCACCAGTTGTAATTTTTATTTCTGTAAATACAATAACTAGGTATCAATTTTAAGACAAAAATCAATCAAGATTAAACATTATCTATTCAGTTTATACATATTAAGACTGATTTTCTTTAAAAACAAAGGAAAGTAAACGAGAGACAAAAAGTTTGATAGGATAATTGAGTAACTATACTGACAATCAAAATGTTTAAACTGGGAATTCATGGTCCCTAAACAATCATAAAATTACAATGATGAATAATAATTATTCGTCATTGTAATTTCGTAATTTATCTTTTTTGTAATTATAAAATGTTATTTTTCAAATTTAAAGATCAAAATGTCTTTAAAATATAATATTAGTGTTCAAATATGCATACAACAAAATACCTAAATCTTATAGCACCTACATATAACCAAATGTGTCAGACACAATCTCAATTCCATCAGCTTGTTGTGTCATTTAAAGATCTGATCAACTGAAATACAGACATGGCCAAAAACGTGGACGTGCATTTAGTCTTCTAAAAATGGGTTGATGAAGAGTAAATAATGGAAACCAAACAGGTTCTATTTTTTTATAAAAACATTTAGAATATAATATCACCTAAACAGTAAAAACAATTTTTGAGGATATAATTTTTTTTTATTCACAACGCTTCGAAATCTTTGTCAAGTGAAACTAAATGAAAAAGGTACATACCCTCAATACGCGATTTTATATTAAATTATGGTATCGCCAAACATCTTAAGTATATTTAGAGTAAACTATGTTTGTTATTAGCAAATACCATACTATACCAAATATGCATAAATGAAGAAGCATTTTGACAACGTAACATAGCCTTTATATTAAAAACAAACAAAAAAATGTAAAGACATCGTCGTCGTCAAGTTCCTTGCTTGTTCCAAGCGTTGGAGATCAAGTAGTGCCAAACCGATCGTGCTGCTGTTTTGCACGGATAATGCTGATATTTGTCTGTGCTGCTGGAAACCAACCTTTGAGACTGCCGAGGTAGTTCCCCCTTGGTCTGCTTCAGCCTTTCTTTCCTTCTAACATGCCTGTCAGAGCAAGTGTTTCAATGCCATCTTTTCTCATGATGCGTCCGAAAAATTCGGCCTGTCTCTTGCGAATATTTTTGACCAGATCTCTTTTAGTGATAATTTTGATAAGTACACTCTCATTTGTCATGTGAGCCGTGTAGGGAATTCTGAGCAACCTGCGGAAAAACCATATCTCAGCTGCATTGATTCTGTTAATGCCTGCCTTTGACAGGGTCCAGGTTTCGCTGGATTGAGAAAACAAAAGACTTAAGAAGTCGAACCCTAAGATCGATGTTAATCTTATGGCTGCACAGGATGGTATTCATTTTGTGAAAAGCACTTTTTGTGGTGCCTAATCTTCACTACGGCTATCTTCATTGATGATTCTGCCTAGGTAGTTGAAAGATCTTACCAGTTTGATGGGTTGTCCATCATAGGATAAGACAAAGTCTTGTGTTGGATTTACTGATTACCATAGACATTGTTTTATTGACATCTATGAACAGGCCAAAAGCTTTGCTGGCCCGGACAACTTTATCTAATAAGGCTTGGAGTTCGTTATTTGTTTTTGCTATAAGGACAGTATCATCCGCGTATCTGATGTGGTTTATAAGTTGTCCAGGCATTCCATCTAACTCTCTCAGGATCATCTCGCTGTACAGATTGAAAAGGCCTTGACGAATATCGCTCTTGATTTCCGTGTATTCGCGGACCTCACTCTGAATGCGAATTCCAGATAGAGATATTCCTGTTTCTGGATTGTTCTCTCTCCCAGCGTTCTAAGAACATAGATAGCATTTCTGGTGCCACTGTAAAAGCTTAATGAAAGACAAAAAAGTCAAAAGCTAAGAATTCATATCCATTGATTTATTGGTAACCAGAAAAGGTTACTTTAATGGTATTGAAGAATTGCAATTATAAATATATAAATTTTAAATCAAATAAATGTCAAAACGAGCATTTGTCCTTTTTTATCACTTATAATGGTTAATATATAATGTAGAATAAAATCTTTACTACAGCAAACATTCAAATTAAAAATTAAAAAATAATATCTGTCAAGCTTTCGACAGTACTAACATCATTAGGTTAGTTTTTTACTTTTGAAAATAAGAGCTACATTTTTTGTTAGTAGATAAACATTTTCGGTTCAGAAACGGTCGATAACAATCTATTTCTCTCAAAGTTATTTTTAGTGAATATGATCTAGAAACTAATAATAAACTATTTCATATTATTTAAATAACAATTAATTTTGAAGAAAAAAAGCATTTTACGAACCTTATAGACCAAAAAAGTAATGCATCCAATTTTCTAATACATTATGTTTTATAGCTTCTTAATTATAAATATGGAACTTAGGCAGTTTCATTTAAACTTTAGATACATTTTCATGTAATTTTAGCCAAAAATATCGATTTCTGGCCAAAGAATTAATATAAATATTTCAAAAAATAATTCACAGATAATTCACGCACAGACTTTTGGTATCTAATAATAACACTAAGTATCGTCTCGCTCGTATACATATATCACCCACCCCATTCAGACCTTAATACCGAACACAACAAATCGCTAACCATTATAATCACCAACATATCAAACGTAAATTATCCCTGTTTTATTATCGGGGATTCTAACTTCCCCACATCGACTGGACCATACCATCAATAACCAATAGTCACTCATGCGATACAATCTTTCTCAACTGTTGCATGCAGAATAATCTTTATCAACTTGTTGATAATAACACATGTGGTAATAACATTTTAGACCTTTTATTTAGTAAATATGTCCGTACTATTGAACATTTTCACTCATGCGATCAAAATGGTATCGCTTTCTTGTTAATCGTACACCACACTCATACTCAATTAAAAAGCTATTCTCATAATTTTTATAAAGCCGACTATAAGGCTATTCGTAACCACCTAAGAAATATTGATTGGAACTATTTAAAATCTGCACAAACACCTGATGCTGTATATACGTATATTAAAGACATTTTAGACTACTGTATTGAAACATTTGTGCCCGTTAAGAAATCATCTAACAAACACAAACACAATAATGTACCAAAACATATAAAACAAATCGAAAGAAAAAACGTAAAATTTGGAGTAATCTGAAAAAAGATCCATCTCTAGCTAACAACTATAAAAATCTTTGGAAATACTATAAATACTTAATTTATAACCACAAGGTTAACATTGAACAAAACCTTGTGACTCTTCTCCTAAATCCTTCTATGAATATGTAAATCAGAGACTTCATACTCGTATGCACATACCTCCCATTTATGACAATACTAATATCTTAATCACAGATTGTGATTGTGAAAGATTGTGAAAGATTCACAGATTGTGAAAGAAGACATCTTTAAAACGTACTTTGCCTCTGTATTTATCGTAGATAATAACACAATACCTGATTTCCCATCTATTGTACCAAATGATGTATCTCGAGTTGACATTGTAAATATAGATTTTACCAAAGCCTTTGACACTGTTAGCCACAATAAACTTCTAGAAAAATTAAAGACCTACGGTATTAAGTTCTAATTGTACAAATGGATTGAATGTTACCTCTCAAATCGCACTCGGCAAACCCGTATAGATGATATTTTATCTTCAACAATACAAGCTAACAGCGGTGTCTCACAAGGATCGTGTCTTGGTCTTCTTTTATTCACAATTTACAGAAACGATATTGTAAATTGCTGCGAAACAGACTGCTTAAATATATGCCGACGATACAAAACTTTACACCCACTTAAATAAACACCAATAACAACACAACATTTATAAACCCACTCAATAACTTTGCGATCTGGTCAGAAACATGGCAACTTAAAATTGCAGAAAACAAATGTACTTACTTCTATGTCATTAGGAAATCTATCCTTACCTAGTAGTAATTACATTCTCTATAACACAAATCTCCCAATTGTAACACACATAAAAGATCTCGGTATTGTAATTAGCTCAAATCTTAAATTTTCTCAGCATTGTCCCTCCTTTACAGCCTGGCTAATTTTAAAATCTTTTTCCACAAATAAAATTTCTATACTTAATCGTACTTATATGTGTTAAAGAAAATATTAATCGGAATGTCTATTAGGTTATATACAATTATTGTACATAACCTAATAGACATTCCGATTAATGTTTTCTTTAACACAGTCACAGGTATAACCATCGTGGCCACCACTTCAAACTTCTTGTACCTCATATCGCCAGAAACAACTGTAAACCCAACTTTCATTCACATCGTGTAGCATCTGAAACCAGCTACCTTGTGATGTTGTAGAGGCTTCATCACTAGGTAGGTTTAAAAAACATTTGAACAGAGCTGATTCAGGACCTTTCTGTAAACATTTCAATTTTTAATTTATTTATTACATACAAAACATTATTATACTACTCTAGTTACATTTAATCTAGTATTTTTTAGGTACTAAACACTTACTTAAAAAGTATTATTACACAATCTGAATATGTATAATTTCATGTTATGTCTTTTCATATATATTCGGTTATGCATAAATGTACGAAACGTACCTGTATTAACCCTTTTGTATATTATTATAAATAAATAAATAAAAATATTATGGATTTAAATTCTTTAATTCCTACAGAAATTTGGAATCAATCGGACAAAGTTTGTTTTTACGGACGTGATGAAGTCGTTTTTTATCGTTTACTTTAAAATATTCCAAGGCAAATGTGTACCAAATGTCAGCCTATTTATACGTGTGAATAATGATATTATAGAGGAGGGAGTGCACACATAACACACCCAATATCAGCGCATACGGTTAAGAATTGTTTTTTTTAAATGATTCTGCCAATTTTTAACAAACTTCATTTTTTAGAGGGCCGTTCTGTACATTTGGGGAATGAGACCAAAAAATAATAATCAAGAGATCGACAAGATAATTTGGCACACTGATGCCAATGTTATGTAAATCTGAGCATTTTATACAATCTCAGAATTGTGCTAAGGGCTACCTCCACCCCCTATTTACAAAGAGTTAAATTACCTAAATGATTTAAAATGGTTTTAGATGCTACATTATTTCTACTAGTTTGGAATAAATTTAGTGACTACAATTGAATTTGAGAAAATTTGAGAATTAAATGTCATATTTAATACGTCAATCAGATACAAAATTTGAGATTTTCAATAAAGCTACACTTATAGGCATATCAGAAAAGCATATGTAATTTGTGTGTCAACTACAAAAGTAATGCCTTATTGAAAGACTCTTTTGGCCGAAACACGGTTGCACGTACTCGTAAAAAATTAAATTGTAGTGGCAAATTCGTTCCAAAAACCATCTAGGAACCATAAAGAAGCTATTTCTGATCATTCTAAACCATTAAATTTTTTTAAATAAAAGTCTACAAACCAATCCAGGTATGGATTTTTATTTCCAATATACAAAAGTATTTAAAGTTAATCTGATGTTTAAAATACCAAAGATATTCTTACATCGAAAAGTTCCACAATAGAATTTGGTGCACTGGTGCACAGTAGATCAGTCACTCTGGACATATGGATAAACGGACAACATCTATCATTTTGTGGGCATTTTGTCATTACAAATCCAATTATGACCACATTTCATGCAAATCACACTTTTATGATGTCATCCGCCCCTAGCTAAGTCTATCTATTTTTTTTTCAAAATAACTTTCTTCTCTTCCGCAATATCAACGGCCTTCGAAAAAATAAAAAAAATATACACTAAGGCATTAAAAGAATTTCCATGCCTCATCAATTCTAATTTTTTATAAGTAATTTAGCTTCTTATTAATTTGGATCTGATAAAATCATATAGATGTTGTAGAACAACAAAAATTAAGAATCTAAACAAAACAAAAATAAACATACATAGATTATATTATCTGATATTTCTTATCGGATCTATTCTGAAGTACAGTCTATAGAGAACTGTAAAAAAAAGTTGTAAGAAACTATCAGAGTTAAGTGAATATTCAGTGAATACAAGTTGAGTTTCTACTTAATGTCAGATAAATAAAATTACCTAACAAAATCGATAACAATTCAGTTGAAGCATTACTTCAGATACAAAACCTAAACATCTGGAAGTTAATTGTTTGTGAATAACTGGCTGAAAACATTTTTGCAAATAATAAATCACAAATAGGATGCAAAACTTACTCGGAAATGCGGTTGAAAAAGTATTCTTTTTAGTTCTTCAATTTCATGAGCAAACTGTGTAGAACTGCATTCATTCAATGTTTCAAGTACCTAATTTTTAAAAAAATACAAACAAATAGGTTAAAAAAGACAAATTTACATACTGAATTTATAGATTTCCCTTATTCTATTTTATATGTAGATTAGATATCATCATTAATGGTTTCTTGTAATTTATTTTAATATTCAGTCAGTGAGTGTATGATTAGAAGTGTCTAAATAATTTGAAAGTGCTAATTTTATTAAAAATATTATTTAAAGAAACAATGGATATTCTCATATGACTTTTTACCGTTCAAATAAATTTGAAATAAATTCATTTGTTTTTCGTTCTATGTAATACATATTTGCTTTAACACAGCAATATCTTTCACTAATAAAGACCTAATCGCCAAGGATAATCCCAATATTTCTTTCAGTAGATAACTACTTACCTCTCGACACTGTGTCATAGGCTCAACCTTCTGATGCGAATTTGAATCAAATGACTGACTATTGATATGATCATAGAGCTGAAATAAAAAAATGATCAGAGATAAACTACTATCCAATGATTCACAATAATTTCTGCAGAGTATATCATAAGTTGCTAGGGAAAACAAGGTATTTTAGATGGCACCGTCGTAAATTATCAAACTTAAGTTTTGCAGAATATGTTTAAAAAATTACAATAAATGCTTAATAAAAGTACATAAAATGTTTTTTTAATAATATCCAGGACATCATCAAGTCCAAAAGATCACATTCCGATTCTTCTTTGTATCGCCAAAGCTAGAATCAAGGATCTCTACTAAACAACAACAGCTAAGGAATCCTGCTAACAAAATGATGATTGCTACTGCCCCTGATTCTAGCCCCTTACCGAAATCGCATAGTTAAATCTATTATCTCCCTATGCCCAGAACGTAACGGAAAGGCCAACATTCCCTCTGAAATGTCCCCCAGTGAAATCCGGCACGGATAAGAGCCTATGCTACCCCACCACTCATCATAAACATCAACAAAGTCCTCAACTAGGAAATAAAGTCCTTCTTCAGGGAACCAGCATATTAGCTGTTAGAATTAGAAGTCCAAAAGAACTGGCAAAAAGAAATAGAAGAAAATTTAATAAAACTACATATTATCATTGTTTTTAATGCACAATTTAATGACTTTTTTATATACGAATTATTGATTTTTTAAAACTAAAAATCACAAAATTTTGATAAAGTTTTGAATCTACAATGATAGCCCAATTGCCATTCTATCACTTATAATAGGTACTACCAATTTTCCCAGAATATTAACTATTTTAATCAACAGATTTAGTATTACTAGTTCTGGCAGACTTATTAAAAACTGCAGTAATGTAGTTGTTCCTCATAATATTTCTTATAATAACCACAATTATGATATTTTTGGTATTATTTGTCATATTGGTTCTTCAATCAACCATGGT
>JAUYWI010082364.1:0-13060 GCA_034780595.1 Parotoplana pacifica
GCTACTGAGAAAGGTCATTAGGTTGGCTTGCGACCCTGGTATGCAGTTCCATGCCCACCCTGTGGCAGAGTTGGGAAAAGTATTAATGGACGAACTAAAAATCAAGGAAAGATGGAATGAGTTTTTCAACAACTTCCTCAATGCTGAAAACGAAAGAGAGGATCTATATGAGACAGTCAGTTGAATGTCCCATGGACAATATCAAAGAAGAAGAGGTAAAAAGGGCTATGAAGAAAATTGCAAAGCACCTGGGTGCACGGGAATAGATAAAGAAACGTTCAAGAAAATGGCAGAGGTAGGTGAAAAAATGCTCTGCAGTCTGATGAACAAGATTTGGGAAGAAGAACAAAATGCCAAGAGATTGGGAAAAAATAGTACCAATTTACAAATAAAAAGGTGACCCTCTGGAATGTGGAAACTTTGAGGAATAAAACTCCTTGAACATCCAATGAAACTGTTTGAAAGAATACTTGACCAAAAGCTACGACGGATAGTTAATATCATTATATGAAATTTGGAGTTAGACAAGGGAGATGCGGTTTTGTGGTACTACAGTTGCAAGAAAAATATATAGAGAAACCGTTGTTGACTTAGAAAAAGCTTACGACCGAATGCCCAGAGTCTAAGAAAGAAACAAGTGCCGGATAAAATAAATAGAGTTGTAAAAGCAACATACCATCAGGCCAGGACAGTAGTAAAATCATGTTATGGTTCAACAGAAAAGTTCAATATTGATATAGGCTTACACCAAGTTCAGCCCAAGCCCTTTCCTTTTTGTACTAGTTTTAGACGTCATCAATGAAGACTTCAGATGACCTAGTGATAATAGCCGAAAACAAAACGGAACTTCAGGAAAGTGGATAAACTGGCAAGTAGGAATGGAAAGAAAGGTTTGAGAGTTAACACGAAGACGGAAGTTATGATTAGCAATAAAGTTGGAGCAAGAACAAAAATAATGGTATGACGCTGAACCAGGTAGAAAATTCAAGTACCTAGGAGTCATGATGAGTGAAGAGGTAGAACAGAGCAAGCAGTGCGTGCAAGAATAACAGCAGCATGGAATAAATGGAGAGAGTGCACCCCCATCATACATGACAAAAAGATACCCAGAAAACAAAGTTAAAATTTACATAACAATAATAAGACCAATGTTATTGTATGGTGTAGAAGTGTGCTCAAAAAAGGAACCAAGAAATAAAGCTGCTAGAAGGAACAGAGATCAGAATGTTGTGAAGGATTAAAAGAGTGACACTAGAGAACAGACAGGGGTAAAAATATTAGGAATGAACTAGGAGTGTGTGACATAACAAGAAAGATGAAGGAAATAAGACTGAGATGGTTTGGCCACGTGCAAAGAATGAATGAAGACAGTCCTGCGAGAAGAGTGATGATAAAAAGTGTGGCAGGAAGAAGAGAAAGAGGAAACCTAGAATTAGATGGATGCATTGTTTTAGCAAGGACTTGGAAGAAGTAGGATTGAAAAAAGAGAATGCCAACCATAGAATAAAATAGAGGAGGAAAATCCTACGCCTAGTGGGACAAACGTCTAGGAAGAATAAGAAGATGCTGATTTTGTGGAATTTACTTAATTTGATTGGTGTTTTTGGATAGTTTGAATAGTTGTCTAATGGTAATAATGGTCTTTATTATTTATTGTTCTAAAATTATGCGATATGATGCTAATAATAGTTTTATGAATTGCATATTAATAAACCATAATGTTTACTACAAAATGTACAAACAGTTAAGCTCTGACAGTAATATAGGCAAATAGTAAGGTAAATTCTATGGAAGATGTTTTCCCATCTTTTAAAATTTAAAAATTGACCTAGATTTCTGAATCTCTGTCATCATAAGCTTTTGATTAATGTATTTTAAAGCGAATATTGAATAGTGACAGTAGTAGGATTACAAATTTAAATGTGGCCTATTTTCTATAACTATTATAGAAACAAAATGACTGTTCAATAGATTCCCCTAATCACGTCCTAAGTTATTCTTATTGATTGTTCTGACTACAGTCAGAAATTTGATTTTTTTTCTAATTGATCATGAATTTGCATTCATTAATCTGTTTTATGTTATATACAAGCTAGTACTTCTAAGTTCTAACATGTTTTGATGTGTTATTGCATTAAAATTACAAAAATATTGTTTCTGAGCTTTTTAGGTATTGATTTTTTTCTTTTCAAGTAGACATAAGATAATGTTTGCCTGTAGTTACATTTAGAGTTAATTTCATTAAAGTATGTCGTCAGATGCCTATAATTTAAATTTGTCGTTGAGTGGAATATGTACATACACATAAAATGTACTACAGAAAATCTTATATTTCTAATCTGACCAATATGCAGAAATTACAGCTTCAAATACTGTATATAGATACAAAGCATATTTTGTCATCTTTCCCGTCATTGTTTTCTTTGTAATTCAGTGGGATACTTTTGTCTCTTTGATTTAAAAGGATGTACGAGTATATTATACGTGGATAAAGTATTATAGCAAATACAATACATATCTGATTTAACTACTTCATAATACGATGCGAATACATAAAAGCTATTTGTTTCTTTTTATTTGGATTAGTTATCTATCTCTAGAACGTGCATAATCGATAATATCAGCCTCCTAGATGCATGGCGCGGTTGTCGTTTGCTCAATAATTAACAGTTTAATAAGTTGTGAGAACAGTAGGAACAACTCTAATATGGATAGATTAGCTTCTCCCTAACATTACATACCCCCATTTCGAACACAACCTTGACTATAAACCTTTTTTTATTAATGTTCAGCTAATAGTTCTCTTTGTCGTTTCTTTTTCTGATAGTGTATACGAAGGTAAATTAGTAGACTAAATTTGATTCATTTTTTCAGTTTTAATGCAATTTTGGAAACAGCTATTTCTGATGCTTTGTTAATTTGCTTTAGTTTGATATAGTATAGGTATGTTCATTTCATTTATTAACGGTAAAATATTTATTTTACTTCAAAGGAAGGATTGCATTTATTATAAAATGTAGCTGTTGTTAAAAAAGAAATAATAACGTTAAATGACGTTTTAACGTTATAAAATGAACACTTTTTAATGAGAATTTCTAACCGTAATTTGGATAGCCTATAGTTTCTGAAAAAAAAACAGGGGTGGTGCGGTCTAAAATAAAGCTATACTCATATTTGTGCAACAATTTTGTTATCCAGTGGTACGAAATTAGTTTGCATCAGCTTATAACTACGAAATTTTTAATAATACACATAGATGACGTCGTGAAGTGTTCTTTTGAAGAATTAAGCCTAATGTTATTATTAGGTAATTAATCTTCTGACGCTTAAACATGATGGATGATAAATGTTGATAATACAGATTGATCATTAAAAATAGTCCGAATATTATTAGCTGATTACTAAATTTCAAAGTGACCACTGTTGTCTATGCATATCAATAGTTGCAGTTGTATCGACATTGACATTATTGTTATGATACCTATTACCTTCATAATACTATGTATATATACATATTTCAAGCGTTATTTTTATCTGTAGGGTACATGAGGATATGAATAATGCTACAATAGTTTGATAGGTAATTACATACCTATGTAGCTCTATATTTTGTATAGTAAAACAGTTGCTGTTTTGTAACGTGATATTTTTGTTTCCGTATGTTTTGCCTAACAATAGAATAAACTTATTGTACCTCATTTTAAACAAACGAAGCGATAAAATCAAGAATTGTAATTATCCAAACAAAATGAGTAACAAACAAAAGATTCTTGTTTTGGTATTATATTTATTATTATCCTAACTTGTGCCGACAAACTAGCTATTAGACTAAATCAATGTGTTTTTAGGCGGCGATTGATCAACATTGCTTGCTACTGTTTTAGTTGAATTATATCATGCAGTTAATTAAAATTAATGTTATCTTTTTCGTAAGGATAGGAGTTGCCTTCTCATCGGTTTGTCGGTAGCGCTAACTGTGACTTATTCATTCAATAATCAATAATATTGGGCGCACTAAACTACTAGGGGAAAAAATAATACGAAAACTTAACCCACAGTTGAAGCTGTAAAAAAACTAGTTTGGTCTGTATTTCTAATTTCAACCAAGTTTATTACCATCTTTACGTATCTGATATCCCAGGTAGTTTCACTATTTATTTCTGTTAGTATCGGTTCTGTCTGAGAAAACTCACTATTATATTATGCATTTATATTTTATATAAAATATTTAACCGCAATGTTGTAATGGCGGCGAACTTTTGCTCAGAATTTATTGACTGTAAACTACTAAAATGTTCAGGCTGCATTAGATCAATAAGTGAGATGCCTATTGCTAAACGATACCCATATAGTTATTTAACATGATAGTGGTACATATTATTTTGGCTTTCCTAACCTGCTTTATTGGTTATTTTTATGAATTAATAAATTTCAGTTTGTACGAAATCCAATTATTATATTTTGGCACTAATGGATTTCTGATTATTCAAACAAAAAAATCTATTTAATTCAGTTTAATATCTAAGCGGCTTTAATTTCAAAGTATAACCCAATAAATTTTGATAAAGATATTATCTACATTTGATTGAATATTGGGCTGAATATTAGAGGTATTGAACATACACTTATAACTGTTAATTATATTAAATATATGTTTTACCAAAAAGAAAGTTTTTAATGCTATTTTGCTCGATTGCACTGAAGCATCATCTGTTTATTGTTTGTAAGATCAAAATTCATTTAGCCAAAGAAATTGAATATACCAATTTCTCTAAATTTTCATAAAAATTATAAATTTTTCAAAGTCTATGGTTATTTACCAAGTTTTTTTCTATTTCAGAGCATTGATCTCCCAGATTCTATGTCCAGTGAAATGAAAACGTTACTAGACGGTCTCTTACAACGAGAAGTTGAGCATCGGCTTGGTTGCAGAGGGAAGGGGTAAGAATGGAATGCTATATACACACACACACACACCCGGCAAGTTCTAATGCAGCATCCCAATTGAATTCATGTATTTTTTACATTAAAATTACATTTTCTTTATAAATACCTATTTTTCTTAGCGGCAATTATAAATTCATCATGTGTTTGATATAATACATAATATTTTTGGTTAATTATTAGCATTTTAAAGGTTATGGAGTGTTAATAGGACATACTCAATCTGTTTTCACAAACTATTAGTCAGCATGCCTCATTTAGATCACGATTCCAGAGTTTAGATTGTCGCCCTACATGCTGCTGATTTTTCTGTTAATGCACTAGCTGAGCAGTTTAACAGACACAGACGCACAATTCAACGTCTCCTTGCCAAGTACAAAGATACAAACAGCACTGATGGCAGAGAACCACGTCCTCGCAATCGTGTCAGCACAGAACGTCAGGATCGTCTGCTTGTTAGGATGTCTGCAGCAAATCCCAGAGCTACAGCACGAACCTCCAGCACAGATGGCGAGATGAGTACAATGTACCGGCATCGATACGAACAGTACGCAACCGCCTGATAGCAGTTGGCCTTCATGGACGTGTGGCCAAAAAGAAGCCACTACTGACTCAGCGCCATAAGAATGCTTGCCTTCAATTTGCTCGTGATCACCAGGATTGGACAGTAGCCCAGTGGCGTCGTGTTATCTTCAGCGATGAGTGCTCATTCCACCTGGTTCAGTGCAGGCAGCGTCAGTATGTCAGAAGACGATTACCATCGGGACTTCATCCGCTCTAGTGTCCACTCTTCTGGAGGTAAGGTTATGGTTTGAGGATTTTTCTCTGGTGATGGTCGTCAGGCAATTGCGAGAACTCGTGCTCAGGCTGTCGATGTGCTGCAGGAACACCTTCTTCCTCTTTCAGCAAGATAATGCACCAATCCACACAGCCAGACTGACTGTGACCTTCTTGGAGTAGAATCACATCCGGGTTCTTCAATAGACAGCTCAATCACCCGATCTAAACCCGATTGGAGCCATATGAAGCAAGTTCTGGAAACAAGAGAGGACCAGACAAAGCAAGAATTATGGGTCAATATCCGGCAGATATGGAATACAATTACAGCGGCTACCATTGAAGCACTAATGGAGTCCATGCCCAGACGGATGCAAACAGTCGTGGAAGCTCGTGGGGGGCACAACCAGATATTAATTTACCCTTCCTGAGAAAGTGTAAACGGCCCTTTTCAGGGCCAACCACATACTAATTAAATGCTTAATAGCAAATTTTTAACCTTATTTTAATATTTTATATTGGGGGCGGCGCTAGAACTTGCCGGGGGTGTACATCACTAGACTTTTGGTGTGTATTGCTAGCAGGTGATCTACCAACTCTTGGAGTGAATTATATTAAGAAATTAATTAACTAATTTTATCGTCCGGATAATATTACCTACTATTAATTTATTGGTACTAGGAATTGTAATCATAGAGATATAGGTAGAACATTTCTATGCTTGTAATTATACGTTCAATATATTATGTATTATGCATTAACAAAAAATATTATCTTATGGAAAAAAAGAACTGTCGCATCAAATTGTCACTTTAGACAAGTACACAAGTTCAAGTTTGAGAATGTCCAAGACAATCAAACAAAATAATTATTCTGGACTTTTGGCTCAGTTCAGTAACAACCAACTCAGTTAGGTATCTCATATAAAGAGAACAAATCGATATAGATAATAGCTACTAGGCAAAACAACAAGTATCTACCCTATAACACTTGAAACAGAAATTTTTACACAACATCAAATCGATGAAATTATGATAGACAAAACATATTCCAACCATAGATATTGGTGTTACAGTAAAGTAAGGTTAAAAATATGATAAATAAGATAATTATTTTGGGACTCTTTCTAGAATGAATAAAGTTCGCCATTACTTAAAATTCCCTTGGCACAAGAAGCCAGCAGTACTTACCAAACTACTGTTATCTGCTAGCTAACATGATTAAAACGTTGTGTTAGATATACCAAAAAACACATCTAGGTAGAACGGTAGAAGTAGTTGATATTAGGGCGTCAAAAATACAACTAGTAGACACTAGGGGTGTTTTTTATTTTATGTTTAAATAACATCATTTAGACTACTGATCCATAGACAACAATAATAGGAATGCCAAGACAATATAATTTCGTTATACATAGTATGTGTTTGAATGTATAGTTTTGACAGGTACCTATGTACTTATTCCAGTCAAGAATCCACGTATCTAATGACCATACAAGAGCGTCTTTATATCTATGTATATGGTTACATCCCCATGAGTTACTGTCATCTACTTGTTCTGTTAAAAAAGCACAGCTTCAATGTGTCACATATTATTATGTATTGGGTCTTACCCGTAACAACGTTTGCGATCGTTTTACTGTATTTATATACAATTTCCAGGTATTTAGGCACGAATCCTCCAAATCCAATAACCATAAACATTTCACACACGATTGCCATGGAACAAATTGCATAGACTCTATTGAGGACCAGTCTTTTGATTGTGTACAAAATTTCTGAACAAAATGCGGCAGAGAGAGGATTAATAAAAAGTAAAATAGATTTCAATATACAGACCCACCAGAAAGAAACGTCACACAGTTTTTTTAAGTACTTCTAATTTTTATTATTTATTATTATCTAGAGTAATAACTAATATATTCAAAACGATAGTAAAATCAATTAAGTGATACAAAAGAGAGTATTCGCACGTACTGGAGGGCGTTGGAAAATAAAATGTATTAATTGACTGCGATTTTTCTTTCTTTAATGGCAGGACTAAAAATCTGGGATGGTCCTCTCATAAAATTACTGCATAACAAAGGGTATACCAGCTTATCCTGGTGTAGGTAAAGAATATTTGGGTTGACAAAATGACAGACGAATATTTAAAGTCAAGCATATTATTAAATTACAAAATTAATTGACAAATGTTCGAATTTACCAACACATTCCAACTAATGTAGAACAAATTTGAAAATGTCAACCAACTCATTGGATTAACTACGTACGTAATTCAATGCTATACAGTCAGATATGCGCATTATACAATGTTACACTCTTCACCATGCATCTTAGGCTAAACACATATCTTCGCATCAAGAACATTTATGGTATACTTGAGCTGCTAATAAAATATTTTTAAGAATGTTAAAGGAATACCTATTCAATGTTTCTAAATAAATATAGATAAAAAATAAATAAATTCAACTGAATCTAACCGCCAAATTTTCACAATCATTACGAACAGTGCGTGTTGTATAAAATGTAACTAAAATAAGGAAGACAACGTTAAATTTCATGATCAAAGTGGAGCAAATTAATTAATGCCTAGTTACTTTTTTTGTGTAGTCGTCGGCATGTCGCATTTATGGAAACAATGAGGATAATAGCAAACACCCACGGTACCTACTTAAAAAGGAACATTTTCAAGAATACAAAGACAAACTTCTAAAGGATAAAAACATTGTTAAATCTTATAAAGAATCACCTTGTGTAACGAACACTAGAAAAAAATTAAAAGTTGTCATGATATAGATTCTCTTAGATATCTATTTATTATAATAAATTTTCTTTCCCACATACATAAATGGTAAATAGATAACAAGGCAGGGGTAGTAGGTAGGTGCCTCTTTCAAAGACGAATTCGATGCCGGATGTAGATAATAGTTTGAGTTTCTATTTCTTAGTATTGGCCTACTTTCTCGCTACATCAACAGTGCTAATAACTAACAATATAACCATCCAGCAGTAAATAGAACAGTTATAGTTGACTTCACTAAAGTACATTTAAATTAGTTGAACTTCAAAAATGCTCTAGTAAACGATTTCTATGCATTTTTGTTAATGCTCGGCATCCATGCTAGATTACTTCTCTATGGTCTTCTGCAGATGGCAAGGCCGGATACCACGTCTAAATTTCATTTTAAGGTCTTTTAGCTGGTCCTAAAGTTACAAGGTCCACAAAAATTCGATACTGATTTGCAGCGTTTAAATCAAGAATATCACTGAAAGGAAGCATTTCAAGAGCATAAAATGAATTACCAATTATTATAAACATAGTATGATTCTACCTAAAAATGTATTTTCAGAGGCATTGACGGTCATCTGATGACGTCAAAGGCTATTTTAAGACCACAAAGGCCATTTTAGTGGGTAGTGGGTAAAATTGTTTAATATTGTGACCAAACAATATACAAATTAAGTGTTTTAGAGTTTGTAATAGATATGTATCATTGCAAAGAACAATTTACAATTTGAATTAGGTCAGTAAGTATTATATTTTGTATATTAGAACTGTTTTCATAAAAAAAATCAATAAATTGTAAAACATATTTAATAATTAACTAAAATATCAAATAACTCAAAAAGGAAGCATTTTAAGAGTCTAAAATGTATTACTAACAAATATAAACATATGTAGTATCACTCTACCTAAAAAAGTATTTTAAAGTTTGTAATAGATACTCATCTTTATGAAGAACCAATTATTGTTTGATATAGGTGAGTAGGAAAGTATTATAATTTGTCCAATAAGTAATTTTTGGTTAAAAATCGATAAAATATAAGAATGTCAGCATTGACAATTATATAAATATCTCAAAATATCAATGTTTTAAAGGCTTAATATGTATTACCAACCAATATATGTATATTACTGTATACAAAAACATGTTTTCAAGGTCATTTGAAATCACCTGATAACTTCATGAGCTGTTTTTAAACTGTAAATGTCATTTTCGATCAGTTCTTCATTTTTACACACAAAACAACATAATGCGACGACTTCAAGTTTAAAAATAATTTCCATCTTTTATTTGGTTTATAATTTTTCAAGTTAGGTCAGATAGAGGAACTTTAGTACAATAAAAAGTAGGTACAATAAGGAAATGCAATTGGGTAAATTAACACTGTGTACTACTACGTCTTAACAATATAAATAGGTAATATAGTTTTACCTACGCTATATAAAACCATGTTTTAAAGTAATATGAGGCCACCTAATGACTGCTGACATATTTTAAATGAAAAGTTATTTGATTGTTTAAATCAATTTATTATTTTTCTCTCTCGCTATTTTTGGAATAGTTAAACTGCAGGCCGAAGATCTATCTGATGGCCCCCAGGAAGTTCAGTGCAGGTTCAGGGTTGTCATCGGGATTGTGGTTGTTGAACGGTATACCAAGGTGACAAATCCATTCTCTATCATAGAAAGGGCACTTGAAGATGATATGGTCGATGGAATCTTGGGCTGCTACAATGGACACCGGTAGGAGAAAAAGTTTTACCAAATAAACAGCAGAAATTTCTTTGAAAATGTAAGGTGACACGTTCTGAGTTGATAGAGCATGACAACTTTACTTCTCAGTAATCTTTTCGTCATGGCTAGGTCAAATGATTGCTGAACTTCCATTGTTTCTTCCAGGCACTGTTTAGCGATAATGGCACCAATTTTAATGAAACTTGGTACGTATGTATATTAAGTGGCGAGGGGATTCTAAAACTAAATTAGTAAAACTGTTCAATATTGACTAGAAACATTTTTGTAGTAGAAAGCTGAAAGAAAGATGAAATATGGAAATTAAATTTTCCGGTGGCTAAAAACCTACAAATTATAGATACCTAGCATAAATTTAACAAAATTACATAAAACCTGACAAGGGATTTTACCCCTAATCTAAAACATGGTGAAGGTACCAAATTTCATTATTTCGATTAATCTTTATATTTATGATATCTATCTATCTTGTTCTCTTCCTTGGGGAAAGTCGATGTCTATGGATTGCACTTTCTCCATGAAACTATTCACTCTTACAAGATCCGTTCACAGTTTCCTTGGTTTGCCTTTTTCCCAGCAGTCTGCCTTCAGTAGGTTATCTCTTCTCAATATGTGACCTATCCATTTTTTCTTAGGCTTGGTATTTGTATTTAGTAGGTTCCTTCTTTCTTTGATATGCGCCAAGACCTCTTCATTTGTCTTCTTGTCTTGCCATACCTATCTACATTTCAAATGCTTTGATTTTTGTCTTATCGCTCCATATTAGTGTCTTCACTATTTTCTTCTTTGTTTATATTTTCAGACTCTTGGATAGAAGTTCTCTTCTTTTTGGTAGATGCTGTCTTTGCCATTACTATTCTATTTCGATTTTTTTCATGACATCTTTCGTGTCTGATGTAATTATTCCAAATATTTATGATGTAGAAAAAAAAGAGAGAAAATGAAATATAGCTTATATTCTAATAAAACTTGGAACACAAATTAATTATAATTATCGCTATGGGCAGAACAAAATGATATTAATTTCGAGTCATAAAATTTTAATGAGAATGAGCTTGGAGTTAACAGCCAAATGGCATTGGTTTTAGCCAAGTCGACAATATCTACATGGCATATTTACATACATAGTTCGAATTTAACTACACAGGTATCTCTGAATAAACTGATCAAAGTGAAAATAGTCAAAATCGAAAGTACATTTTACTATTGTTGAAATATTATCTCCGCCAAACAAACGGGAAAAGAATTTATTTAAGAATCAGTGGAACGTAATTAAGACAAGAGTTCAATAAAATTTATCGATTTTGTAAAGTACCCCATCTATGTTTAGTTGTCCATATGGACAAGGATAACTAATTTGGTAAATATATATTAATATCGTAACTTAACTCAGAGAAATAACATTTCCGTTTTTAATATTTTGAAATGCAGATCAAAACCATTTCATCCATCATACAAAATGAATTCAAGGAAGATACCTAGTACTTGTTAAGAGTAGTTAGTGATGTGATAATGAAAACAGCTACCTTCTTAACAACATACCAAAATGTAAGGTAGGTACGAAGAAAGAGAGCGGATACGACTCATTTCCGTCATAGTTTCGCTTCCAATTACTAAAGTTTTTTTGTACGAAATATGAACTGGATAACATACCAACCGATATAGCAAGTTAAATTGAATTTCATTATACGTATTTAAAGCAGAATGCAATCGAAAATTTTAAAAGTTATCATAGAGAAAGTACAGTGCGTTTGTAAATAAGTCTCTCTGCAATGGGTGGGTGGATAAACAATTAAACACAGTTAAATCCAAAATACAAATTATTCTATAAATATTATAGACAGTATAAAAAATAATTAAAACAATTTGTTATAAAAAAAACAAAGTCTTAAAAAATGATTAGAAAAGTTGACTATGAATTTCTAATTGTATGATCGATTTAATTAATTTATGGCGGAGAGATTTTACGAACGCCCCTTATATACAGAGGTTCCACTCATGTTTTAAATGAAGCAGTTAAGAAAAGTATCAAACTCTGTGAAAATTACTTTTAATTGGGCAAACTTGAGTATCAGTATGAAATTATGACCAAAAAACTGCATTTCCTCCCATCTCCGCAATATAGAATTCACAGCTCATAAAAATGAATATCGAATATGGTTACCTGTGTAATTACTTCCTCTATTGTTGTTATATTAAACCATATCACCGCAATTTCGCCACCTTATAAGATTTAATTAAATTACAAACTCAATAGGACAAATACAACAAAAAAGTATGTACCTACTAATATTTTTCATAATGGTTAACTTAAAAAATGAGTACCTACATTTATTGTAACATCGAATACCTAGATGCACTTATGAAAACTGATGATTAAATAAGACTACAACATAGATTTTTGTGAAAATATCAAATGCATCTTCTCCACACCCGAGCTGAAACATAATCAGTCAAGCATAATGAGTGCTCCACTACAATGCTACACCATTTATAGCAAGATTCATCTCTAGTTTAAACTATAATAAAGTTCAAAATAAAGGCAAAAAATTTACAAAATGACTATTGATTCCAAAGATAATAATTGACCAGATAACTAGGAATAAAATCCAGATAACTAATTGAAAAAATCTAAATGTTGAGTTATATTCATAAGGCGGGAGCATCCGTCATGTTCAATCCAACAAAAAAAGATTAATTATTTCGATATAAAAGGAAAATATCATAGAAATCGGACCGCATAGTTAGCTCGCGTTTTATCTAGAACTGACATTTTGTTTAAATCGTGGCAACAACTGGG